>PVKV010031658.1:0-20760 GCA_004027835.1 Alouatta palliata | reverse complement strand
TTCTTTTAGCTCACTGAAGTTTCTTATTACCCATCTTCTGAAGCCTGACTCTGTCATTTCATCACACTCATTGTCCATCCAGCCTTGTTCCTTTGCTGGTGAGGAGTTGTGATCCCTTGTAGGAGGAGAGGTGTTCTGGTTTCGGGTGTTTTCTTCCTTTTTGCGCTGGTTTCTTCCCATCTTTGTGGATTTATCTATAGGTGGTCCTTGTGGTTGGTGATTTTCAGATGGGGTCTCTCACTGGATGTCCAGTTTGTGGACGATGAAGTTATTTCTTTGTTTCTTAGTTTTCCTTCTAACAGTCTGGCCCCTCTGCTATAGGACTGCTGAGGTCCACTCCCAGCCCTGCTTGCCTGGGAATCACCTGCAGCGGCCTCCACGCTTTCACTGGGAGCTGCAATCCTCAGCTGCTCCTAATCGGCCATCTTGGATCCTCTCCTGGTGTTGGTCTTGATGGAATGTCCAGCCAACCTCAGGTGCGAGGCCTTTCACAGGTGGGCTTTGCACATAGAAGCCAACGACCCCTTCTCCCACTTGCCTTTGTGGGGACTAGAGAGAGGCATAAAAATAAAAAAGCTCATAATTTTCTTGTCTATGCTTTTCTGTCTTTAAAACCTCCTCTAAAATAACCCGGCATTACTTTCATGATCAGAATAAAGTTATTTTAAAGCTCGAATCCCTATATTCCTAAAGGACATGAATCCAAAACATAACTACTTATACTCTTACTTGTATCTTCAAAAGCTAACTACTATATTTGATCTGTTTTTTAGGGAATCGGAAAACTAAATTACACTTTTTTAACTTTTTCCTTTTCCTCAAGCTTCTGAGAAAGCTTTTGGCTTGAACTCAGATCTTTTTCTTTATTTCTTTTTTTAAAAATTGAGATCCAATTCACATACTGTAGCACCCAATTCAGTGGTTTTTAGCATATTCACAGATACTGCAGTCATCACCACTATCTATCTAATTCCTGTCTCTATGAACTCGTTTATTCTGGATCTTTCATATAAATGGAATAGGTAATCTTTGTGTCTGGCTTTTTTCACTTAGCTGGTATTTTCAAGGTTCATTTATGTGTAGCATGAATCAGTACTTCATACCTCTTCACGGCCAAATTATATTCCACTGTGTGGATATGCCACAGTTTGTTTATCCACTCACTGGTTGATGGACATTTGGGTTGTTTCCACTTTTTAGCTAATGAATAATATTGTTAGGAATATTCATGTGTTAGTTTTTGTGTGGACATATGTTTCCATTTCTCTTGAGTATATAACTAGGAGTAGAATTCCTGGGTCATATGTTAACTCTGTTCAACTTTTTGAGAAACTGTCAAACTGTTTTCCAGAGCAGTTTGGAAAAGCATTTGGGGAAAGTCTAGAGCCCCCAGTAAAAAGCAGGAAGGTCTGTGCTGTGCCCATCACAAAATGGGAAAGAGGGCTGTCAACAGATCATTCCCTTTGTTTCTCCCCAGGCTTCTTGAGCTTATCTAGGTTTTTCAGGATGATGTCATATAGCACAGCATAAGCATTGTGGATCTCCATGACCATCAGCTGGATGTCCTGGTACTCTGTTTCATCCAGCTCGTGCACCAGCTGCCAATAATCACTCACATGGGGCTGCTTGGCTGCTTTTGTCACTGCATCACCATGCTCAGAAAAATGGAGATTCGAGTGTGGAAGCCTTCTAGCTTTGTGTGGAAGCTGGTCATCGGCTCAAACACCTTCTCCTGGATAGCCACTCCAAAATTGTTCCCATCCTCAATCCGAGATATCTGCAGTTACAACCAGGTGGTGACCAGGTGGAGCTGCTCAGTGCCGTCCTTGATCTCAGGCTTCAAGCACTGCAGAAGGACTGTGATCTTTTCATTGCAGTTCATTGGACCACAAGGAGGACCTTTTGTCTTCAACTTCCCCTTTCTTCTTGTCATCCTTGTCTTCTTTTTCCTGCTGTTTCTTCTGCTCCTCTTTCTCTTTCTCTTTCTCCTTGACTGGATCAGGCACTGGGATGTCCAATGGGGCCTTCAGATTGCTCAGGTTGCCTTCATTGAGAGCTGCCTTCTTAAAAATACATCCAGCTCAGAAATTTTCTTGGGGAAATAGCTCCTGAGCAGGTTCTCTGTCTTGGTACAGAGGTCTGCATGAAACACATTCACCTGTGGGGCACAGGCAGCCCTTCAGAAACCTGGCTTTAAGGCCAGTTCATTTGAGAACAGTTTCCTCAGGGTTATGTAGGGCCTGACCTGGATTCCTCTAAGGCCAGACCTTGGCTGGGGCCTCGGGCTGGACCCTGAGCATGGCCATGGCCGGGGCAGGAGGTCCTAGCATTGTACAAGGAGTGGTATTAGTTCTTCTTAAAATGTTTGGTAGAGTTCAGCAGTGAAGCCATTGGGTTCTGGGCTTTCCTTTACTGAGAGACTTTTTTTATAGCTTTGATCTTGTTACTTGTTATTGGTCTGTTCATATTTTAAATTTCTTTATGGTTCAATCTTGGTAGGTTGTCTATGCCTAGGAATTTGTCCATTTCTTCTAGATTTTCCAATTTATTGATACATAGTTGCTCATAGGAGCCACTAATGATGCATTGAATTTCTGCAGTATCATTTGTAATGTCTCCTTTTCCTTCTCTGCTTTTATTTACTTGGCTCTTCTCTCTTTTTTAATTAGTTACTCTAGCTAAAGGCTTGTCTATTTTAAGTTTTCAGAAAAACAACTTTTCATTTCACTGATCTTTTGTATTATTTTCTTCATTTCAATTTCATTTATTTCTGCTCTGGTTTTTAATATTTCTTTTCTTCTACTAATTTTGGATTTGGGTTGTTTTTGTTTTTTTTGTTCTTTAAGATGCATTGTGGCTGGATGTGGCAGCTCATACCTGTAATCCCAGCACTTTGGGAGGCTGAGGCAGGTGGATCACCTGAGGTCAGGAGTTCAAGACCAGCCTGGCCAACGTGGTGAAACCCAATCTCTACTAAAAATACAAAAAATTAGCCGAACGTGGTGGTGGATGCCTGTAATCCCAGCTACTCAGGAGGCTGAGGCAGGAGAATCGCTTGAACTTGGGAGGTGGAGTTTTCAGTGAGCAGAGATCATGCCATTGCACTCCAGTCTGGGCAACAAGAGCAAAACTCCAACTCAAAAAAACAAAACAAAAAAAAAAAAACAAAAAAAAAAGAAGCTGTATTGTTAGGTTATTTATTTGTTTTTTCCTCTTTTTTAATGTAGGGATTTATAGCTATAAATTTCCTTCTTTGTATTGCTTTTGCTGTATCCCATAGGTTTTGGTATGTTATGTTTCCATTATCATTTGTTTTAAGAAATTTTTCAATTTTCTTCTTAGTTTCTTTATTGGCCCACTGGTCATTCATGACATATTGTTTAATTTCCATGTATTTGTATAGTTCTCAAAATTCTCTTATTATTGATTTCTATTTTTATTTCATTGTGGTCAGAGAAGATAGTTGATATTATATTTCAATTTTTTAATTTTGATGAATGCTGCATGGCCTGGGACTCACCTTTCAGAGGAGTGGACTGCTCTCTAGCCCCAGGACAGGCCCAGAAATGCTGGGTAAGTCCTGGAATCAGGAATCCCAGGAGCCTGCCTGTTCTCTATCCCACTGTGGGTGAGCTGATATTTAAGTTGCAAGACAAAGTTCCCTTTACTTTTTCCTCCACTTTTCTCAAGCAGAAATCTTGCCCCATAGCCACCGGAGCTGGGAAAGTGCTGAGTCTCACCTGAATCCAGCAAGACTCAGTGTCTCACCCAAGGCCTTCGACCTTGTACCTGGGTACCACTGCTGGTTATTCAGGACCTAAGGACTCTTCAGCTAGCAGGTGATGAATCTTGCTAGGATTGGGCCCTTTCCTTTAAGGCAGCAGGTTCTCTTGTGGCCCAGGGTGTGGCTAGAAATGTCCAGGGGTAAGGGCCTGGAACGGGGGCCTCATGACTCTGACCGGTGCCCTATCCTGCTGTGGCTGAGCTGGTATCCAAGATGAAAGACAAAGTCTTCCCAACTCTTCCATCTCCTCTTCTCAAGCAAAAGGAAGGGGTCGCTTTTGGAGCCATGAGCTATGCAACCCTGGGTGTGTGTGTGGGGATGATGCCAGCACTCCCTCAGACACTCCAGCTGGTGTCTCAGTAGGTCACATGATCCCCCTAGTTCACTGTCTCTGGGCCTAGTTTATCCCTAGGAGTTGCCTAGGTGTTGCAATCCTTAAGACCTAGGCTGCCTTTCAGGTGTACCTGGGGCTCCAGAGTACTTTAGTCCAAGGTGATGAGGCTTGTGGGAACTCAGGTTCAGACTGTTGAGATCAGAGATCCCCCTCCGTCTAGGGTTTCAACATTCCCTCTGTGGGCAGGCATCAGCTTACTTTGGTCTGATTTTGCTTTCTGTTCTAACAAGGGTAGCACTGAAGTGAGTGCCTCACAATTGCTGGTTTCAGTGCCTCTCTCAGTGATATGAAGTTAAAACCAGGTACTGTGAGTGCTCACTTGATTTTCGGGTACTTCATTTTTGGGTGCTTTTCTTTGTGTGTAGAGTTGTTAAATTGGTGTCTTTGTGCGCGGTGACAACCTGTGGAACCTCCTATTCCATCTTGCTCCACCTCTCCCTAGGTTGTCTTCTTAATGTTCAGTTATAGGAGCTTTCTTTTCTTTTCTTATTTTGTTTTGAGACAGGGTCTCACTCTGTTGTCCAGGTTGGAGTTCAGTAGTGCCGTCATGGCTCACTGCAGCCTCAGCCTCCTAGACTCAAGTGATCCTCCCACTTCAGCCTCCTGAGTAGCTGGAACTACAGGTGCATGACACCATACCCACCTAATTTTTGTATTTTTTTGTACAGATGAAATTTTGCCACGTTGCCCAGGCTGGTCTCTAGCTCTTGGGCTCAAGCAATCCGTCTGCCTCGGCCTCTCAAAGTGCTAGCATTACAGGCATGAGCCACTGTTACTGGTTAAGTTGTAGGAGTTTACAATGTATTCTGGATACCAGTTTCTTAGCAGATACATAATTTGCAAATATTTTCTCATATTTTGTTGGTTGTCATCACTTTTTTGTTCTTTGAAACACAAAAGTTTTAAATTTTGATGAAGTCTAATTTATTGCTTGTGCTTTTGATATCATATCTAAGAAACCGTTACCTGATTCAGTGTCACAAAGAGTTACTCCTATGATGTTTTATGAGTTTTACAGTTTTAGCTTTTACATTAGGTCACTGATGTACTTTGTGTCAATTTTTGTATATGGTATGAGATGAGGTCTAACTTGGTTCTTTCGCATGTGAATATCCAGTTATCATAGAACTATTTATTAAAAAGACAATTTTCCCACTGAACTGTGGTGGTACCCTTGTTGAAAACCAATTGACTATGCATGGGTTTATTTATAGATGCTTAATTCTATTCTGTCGATCTATACGTCTATCCTTATAGACCTGTCTTGATTTCCATAGCTTTTGTAGCAAGGTTGACATTGGAAGTGTGAGTCTTTCAACTATATTCTTCTTTTGCAAGATTATTTTGGCTGTTCTGGGTCCCTGCATTTCCACATACATTTTATTTAACTTATTTATTTTATTTGATTTTTGTAGAGTTGGAGGTCTTGCTTTGTTTCCCAGGCTGGTCTCAAACTCCTGGCCTTGAGTGATCCTCTTGCCTTGGCCTCCCAAAGTGTTGGGATTCAAGGCGTGAGTCATCATACCTGGCCTCCATATTAATTTTGGTATCAGTTTATTAATTTCTGCAAAAAAGTAGATAGGATTTTCACAGAGATTGCATCAAATTTATAGATCAGTTTTTGTGAGTATTGCCATCTTAACAATATTACATCTTTCTTGTAATTCATTTAGGCCTTAAGATTAATTTAGGTCTTTTAACTTTTTTCAACTATGTTTTATAGTTTTATTTTGCATATCTTTTGTTGAATTTATTCAGTTTTGACGGTATTTTAAATGGAACTGTTTTCTTGACTTTATTTTCAGATTTTTCATTGCTAGCATATAGACATACCATTGAGTTTTGTATACTGATCTTGTATTCTATACTCTTGTATGTATTTATTAATTCTAATAAATTTTAGTTTTGTGAGGGTGAGTGTGTGGATTCTATACACATATTATTTGTGGATAGAAATAATTTTACTTCTTCCTTTACAATCTGAATGCCTTTTATTTCTTTCTCTTCTCTTTTTAACCTGGTTAGAACTTCCAGTACAGTATTGAAAAGAAGTGGTGAGATGACACATCCTCATTCTGCTCCTGGTCTTAGAGGAAAAGCTTTCAGACTTTTACCATAAAATATGTTAGTTGTGGGAATTTCTTTGTTAATCAAATAAGCTCTTGACTTTTGTTTTAGAAACTTAATTTTTCCATTACCTGGATCTGGTTCTTATTGATGTTTGGGAACTTATATCTGCTTTGGACAATTTTTTTTTTCATCATGGCACCAGCAGCTGTTAATTTTCACTGCAATTTTTATTATTAGTTTCTTCTGGAATGGAAGATCTAACTGTGTTTGTCTACTGTTTCTTTATGAGCTCCTGGGATCTGGACTCCCCAAGTCAGAAGCGTAGGGTGTGAAGCTTTGTAGCCTGTTGTGAAGAGAAGGTCAGTGGTTTTGGGAAAAGAAATGGCTCCCTTTATATAAGTGTGTGTGTGTGTGTAGGAGGGTAGTTTGTATTCAATAAGCTTATTTGGATAATGACTTAGGAACAAGTGGGCTGTGGACTCAGTTGCAGTTTGGGGTTCTGGGAATATTGGAAAAAGTATTTTCAGAGTCTCCCAAGATATGTTTCAAGAAGCACAGTCCTAACTTGATTTTTCAAAAATTGCTGCTAAGGTCATATGTGTTTGAGAAATGCTGCCTGCTATATGCTCCACTTAGAGACTCATTATGTTATTAGTGCATACATTACTTAGGGGCCAGTCTAAGTTCTGGATCAAAGACCTCAAGATACAGTGGTTCAAAAAGATGGAAGTTTTTTTCTAACAATCCAGAGATGATTATTACAGAGCTGAGTGGGTGGCTTTCTGGCCCAAAATGGCTGCTCCTGATCATGTCATCACATCCCAGCTCCCAGAAAGGAGAAATGGCAAGTCAAGCACAGGTTTATTTCTTTGAACAACGAGACTAGAAGAGACACATCACTTCTGCTCACATCCCCTCGTTCAGATCTTACTCATTCCCAGCCGAAAGGGAGGCCAGGAAAAAGTCTCTAACTGGAAGATACATGTTCAGCTAAAATGTAAGAGTTTCATTATTAAAGAAAGAGGAAGAGAATGACTATTGGAGAACAACTAGGTATCTCTGCCACAGCATACTGAAGCTTTGAGAAATCCTGAAGCGAAGAGATCTGGTCTGTTTTTGATTTTTGTTTTGTTTGTTGATGAAAAAGCTACCAATAGTCCACAGTGTCATTAGTGCTGCTTGGAACATGCCTTGGGAAATGTTAGATAACCTCACTCCAGTGGGGTCTGCTGCACTCCCCTTCCTCCAAGATCTGAGTGCTGAGACCATGGCCTTGCAAACTGCTTGATTATTATCTGGAGAGTGTCAGCTAGTGGGCCTTTCTGGAACAGACTGGATATTGTATATGCAAAGCTGGTAGAATATTGTGCATGCAAAGCTGGCATGTTTTTGAGTTTGGAAATTCTCTGTTCTAACTTCTGGGAGGAATAGCTAGAGCAAAACAAAATGACAAATAGTGCACACACCCAAGAGTAAGAGGCTCTAGTGTCAGCCAAATATACACCAGCCAGCCTCCAGAGTGAAGCAGAAGAACCAATGAATACCTTTTCCTTGGGGAATCATGATACAGGAGGGCAACTGCACGTTCTACGTGTGAAAGGGCATGTCTGAACTGAGGGGCAGTTGGGGCTGATGGGCGGCCCATTGGCAATTACTCAAGGTTGGGAAACCTGAGGAGACTTCTCCATGGGAACATCCCCCTGGGTATGGTCTGAGGGAAGGAGGAGAAAGTATGAGTTTTCAGGCTAGACGGGGTTCAAATCCCAGCTCTGCCATGTAGTAGCTGGGTGACTTTGAGCACACTCTTTAACCTCTCAGAGGCTCTGTTTCCTCATTTGTAAAGTGTGGGTATGAGTCACTGTCTCCTAGGGTCATTGCAATGATCAAATATAGAAAAGGAAAAGTGTCTGGCACTCCTCCTCCTCCTTTTCATATCACAAGGACATTGGGCTCCTGTGCCCAAGGTAAAATTAAGCTTTGCCTACAGTGGTTGCAGAGAGCAGTTCTAGCCCCATTGTTCCTTGTCTGAGAGAAGAAAGTGGCAGACCTGGTCTAATGCAACCACAGGGGTGAGGCAGAGATAAAACATGGGACAAAGGGCCGGGAGACGGGGTGCAGGCCCCAGCCCTGCGGTGAACTGGATCCCTTCCCCTCTCTGGGCCTCAGATTCCTCCAAATTAATGGGACTAAACAACCTGGGGTCTGTTCAGTTCCTACAGTGGGTGGGCTCTGGCTCTGTCCTCAGACTTGCAGCTCTTCTCTGAAAAACAGATGGAATTTTTCTCAGTTTTTCAGCATGTGTTTCTTCCACACCCTTCTCCAACATGTTTTCCTGTGTTAATTTATTTGACTAAGAAGGTTTGCAGTGACAGACACCAAACAGGAAACGGCTGTCACAGCTGCTGTCTGCAAGTAATTTTTTTTTTTAAGGCTTTCTCTTGTACAACTCACCTTCTCTGCATGGCTTGGTATCAAGTGCTGGGGTGAGTGGAAGGGAAAGGGAAAGGGAAGCACATTTTTAGAAAGGAACATTTTTCTTCAAATTCAGGATTTACTGAAGGGTAAGGATTATGACTCCCCACAATGGCAGTATTAGGCGGCTCCGTTGCACGGCCTTTGCACATCCAGTTCCCTCTGCCTGGAAAGTCCACTGTGTTCTGTCTTTCTAGTTAATCCCGCTTCTTTAGGATCAGCTCAGGTATCACTTTCTGTCTTCCAGATCCCTCTAGATGGGTTTGTTGGTGCTGCGTTCTCGTAGAGCCTTCCGTCAGTGCTCTCACTGCACTCATCTTGGTTTGCGAAGGCGGGTCCGGTACTGTGATGTTTTGGTTAATGTCTCCCTATCCTCCTGTACCTGGACCATAAGCCGCACAACCACAGGAACCTCGTGGCTTCCCATCATATCACCAGCAGCAAGCATAGTGCCTGGTACATAGTAGGCGCTCGGTCCATGTCCATCGAATGAAGGAGAAACTTCCCACCCCTTCTACAGCCCAGGTAGGCTGGCCACGACACAGTGTCTGTGGGATGCATCTTGGCCTTGTCCCTTTGCCTGGTCAGCCTCCTCATGCAGGTCTTTTTTGCTTCCCCATCTCCAGGACTTTGTTCCCACTCTACCAAAGTGTCTGAGAAATTAATCCAGAGACCACCCTGGTGCTGGAAGCCCATGACAGCCCCTCCCCCAGCTACTTATAACTTAATGGGGGAGAAGGGGCCTTTGAAGACTGAGACCTTTGAGGCCAAAAGGAATGAATATCCAATAGTAGAACTCCAGGTACCCCAAACGGCAGTAGAGGAAAACGGGTAACCCTGATTCTTACACTGTATCAATACCTTTTCCTAGAACTCAAAGACTGTAAGTCAGCAAAGTCTTCCAAGTCACACCGAGGACAGCACGGTGCTGACACGCTGCAGGCATGTGCATGTGTGTGCACTTGTCTGTGTGTGCACAAGTGTGCCCATGTGTGTATGTGTGTGATGAATTAGAGGGAACAGAAGACAAACATACAGGTCTTGATTTGCAGACCTATAGGAGAAGGCAGGGCCCCCCAGATGGTCCAGTGCTGAACCACTCACCAGGCTGGCCTGCTGGCAACAGCATGGCAGCCCCTGGAGGCTCGCCCTTGTTTGTCAACGTTACAGAACAGGTTCACCTTCCTAACCGGGGTTTCATGCAGCACGTGGGAAGGGCCCATTCCCTTGGGCTCCTGGGAGGTGTGTGACCTGCTGACTTAGGCCCAGAGCCAAAGCCTATTCTGGAACCAGAAGACTCAGGCCTTGGCTGAGGCTTTGGAGCCAAAGGAAGCCCCCACCCAGCCAAGAACAGGTCTGGGAGGGGCAGGACCAGAATGTGACCCTTTCCTTGAGGGTGTCTTGAGGGTGAGGTCTGGAGCTCCAGGAAGGAAGCCCTGAAAGCCCTGGGTGGGGAAGGCGCAGTGGTGTCGCCGGCCGCCATGGAAGGGATTCTGAGGGAGGGCCTCCCTGTCTTAGGAAAGCAGGAATGCGGAGTAAGTTCGTGAGCTAACTTGGGCAGTAGAGAGGAATTTGGGAAACAGGATGAGATTTTTGGGAGGTTTCTGTGAGGTAAGCCGACGTGAAGGAAAGCAAACTTAAAGCAGAATGGGGTTCAGGATCCTTCTGGAAGGTGAGTGGGCAGCACATCTTCCAAACTCAAGAGCGGCTAGTGCCTGATCCCAGCGCTGCCTCTAATGGGCTGATCCAAAAAAACCTCATTCTAGTTAAGCTGCCTCATTTCAGAGACAAGAAAACTGAGGCTGGGGCCGAAGTCATGAAACACTGAAACATTGCATTTCTCAAACAAAAACATTTCAGGAAGGTGAAATCAGGGACGTGAATGTGCCATGGGGAAAATAGCTCCACAAACCCAAAATACAATCCACTGCCATAATCTCAAGGGACTGAGGACCAGTTGAGAGATTAGCTGTGTCCAGAGGGCCGTTCCCTCACCAAGCACGTGCGCACAGATAAGAGAGGTTGCATAAGGTGGGAGGACAGGGAGCCAGGAGCATGCAGGCAAGAAAAACGCTTGTGCAGGGAGGTCACCTTGATCCGAGGAAGCCCATTGTGCTAAGATTAGAGCCGTAGAGGTTACAAAACAGATTGGGGACACGGCCCCATGGGTCCCAAGGCACACGGGAAAACAAAAGCTAGATCCTTTAAACACTTTAAAATCTGGATTGAGAAAGTGAAGAGATTGCTTCTTTTTGGCAAGCTGCTCAACGGTGGGTTTTCAGGCTGAGCCAGATTGCACACAGTTGTTTGTAATTTGTGACCCTGAGACACCAAATGAGTTAATTTTCCTGCATGTGAATTCTGCTTTTTCAATCCCACCTCATCCTTAGGTCCAGAATTCAGCTCCTTTTGTATTAAATCCTGTTTTTAAAGGCAAACTGGTTTTTTTTGGTTTCTCCTGGGAAGTAAAAACAGACAGATGCATTCACATGATCCGAAAGGTCAGATTAGCATTTTCTCCTGATAATTAAGATTCCGCGCTGGACAATCACTACTTTATTTCTCCTAAGATGATAGACACCTGGCTTATGTTTCTTCCCTTAGAGATTAGACACTTGTTTCCTGAGTCTCTTACTGGCTGCACAATCCAGGAGAGACATGGAAAATGTGGAGACAGAGGGGTACCTCTTATTTCAAAGAGGGCTGCCGTTTTGCAGGCTGGAGAACAAAAGACTAAATGGCAATTTAATGCTACTCAAAAAAAGTCATGTGTCCAGATGTGGTGGCTCACGCCTGTAATCCCAGCATTTTGAGGGGGCCGGGGTGAGAGGATTGCTTGAGGCCAGGAGTTTGAGACCAGTCTGAGCAACAAAGTGAGACCCTGTCTCTACAGAAAAATTAAAAAGTTAGCTAGGTGTGGTAGCCTGCACCTGTAGCCCCAGCTACTCAGGAGGCTGAGGCAGGAGGATTGCTTGAGCCCAGGAGTTCGAGGCTACAGTGAGCCATGATGGTGCCACTGCACTCCAGCCTGGGCAACAGGCTCCCCATCTCAATTAAAAAATAAAGGTCACCTGCTTTTCATACCAAGGAAGGGACCCCAGGGTTAAGGGGTAACACAAGACATCTAAGTTGGAGATGCTTGTCTGGTGGGGAGTGTGTGGGAGGGTTGGGTTTGCCTGCTCCTGTGGCTTTTTCATTTCGAAAGGATAGATTACCATTTGCTCTAAAGGACATAGGGAAGTCCGTTTCTGAAGGCAGAGGGTGGGCCTGGGAGCCCGTCAGCTTTTCCTGTCCTGTGGCTTCTCCGCCCAGGTCTCTGTTCCTCACTGCGTGCCTCTTGAGCTCTTCCACTTTAGGGAACCAAATGCCACTTCCACGTGGAACTGCATGAGCTGGCACCTCTGTGCCTGGAGGCTGCAGGGCAGGCTAAAAATGAGAATGTGGCCTGGGATTACCTAACCTCACCATCTCAGCTCTGTCTCTTCAATGCTGTGGAATGAGGTGACTGTCACATGCAATGCACCCTTTTCTGGGCAGCACGATCGCCTCAGAGCTCACACGGGTTTCTGAGGGCAAAGACATCCTGTGCTGGGATTTAAATAGACAAGTCTAGCATTTAAGGAGCATGAAGTCATTTTCAACGAGGGCGGCCTAAAGAGGGATGTTTATGTGAATGCGATGCCAAAGGAATCCACTCCAGCTTTTAGAGAAGCTCTGACCATCTCCTCATGGAGGGAATGCAATACCAATGGGTAACAGCAGCCTGCGTGAGGCATTCCACATGGGAGCTCTCATTTCATTCTCAGAGGAGCCCTGCGAGGCAGGCATTATTATCCCCAGGCAACAGACGAGAAGAGGAAGACCTGGGTGACAGCAGTGGTGAACGGCAGAGCCAGCCTGCACCTGGTCTCACTTCGGTTAGGCACATGCTCTTTCTTTCATACCAGCAGCCCCCATGGAGAGATCTGGGTCAGCTGATCTCCTGCCATTCAGGGTCAAAGGCTACCCTCCTTGGGACTTTGATCAGGCAGAAATCTCAGAGCCTTGCCCCTTGTCAATGAAATCCAGTGCTTTCCCTCATCTTCTAGCTAATGCCCGACAACCTCAGAAGGAACCAGGGTCAATGTCACCATAGTTAACACAACGCCTTCCAAAGAAGGAGCCGGGTAAAGCGCCAAGGCTCGCTCAGCTTCCCAGGCTGGGCCACGGGAAATGCAGGAGCTGAGCCACAGGGATAGCTGTGTGTGGCAGCTGCCTAGCTAAGTCCTCTAGGTAGCTGAGTATCCTGGCTGGCTGCAGTGGCTCACGCCTGTAATCCCAGCACTTTGGGAGGCCAAGGCGGGCCGATCACGAGGTCAGGAGTTCAAGACCAGCATGACCAACATGGTGAAACCCCATTTCTACTAAAAATACAAAAAAATTAGCCGGGCGTGGTGGCATGTGCCTGTAATACCAGCTACTCAGGAGGATGAGGCAGGAGAATCGCTTGAACCCAGGAGGCAGAGGTTGCAGTGAGCTGAGATCAGGCTACTGCACTCCAATCCAGCCTGGGCAACAGCGAGACTCCTTTTCAAAAAAAAAAAAAAAAGGATAGTTGAGTGTGCTGGGAATGAGATTAATGTCAGCTGAAGCCATGGCTGCCTCATTCGCGGTCACATCGCCTCGGACCTCCTGCACAGCACCTTCGTCATACCTGCTTCCACCATGCCCAGGTTAGCACACACCCTGTTCCCTCCACTAGACCTGGAGGTGTTGGAAGGTGTGGCTGCTGTGCCCACGCTATGTCACCAGGGACACATGGTAGACAGAGGCTTCGATGAACTGGATTGAAAGGAGTTTGTGTTAGAAACAGGTAAGAGATGCTTCTTGAGGCCCTCTTGGCACAGACTGTGATCTTAAAGTCCTGCAGTTAGAATATGAAATTAATGACTTCTGGTTTTTAGACTAGCTTGGAATAATGAGAATAAACCTGGACTAGGAGCTAGGTCAACTCCCTCAAATCCTGGCTCTGCTACTTTTTAGATTTGGGGCAAGTTATCTAATCTACTTCAACTTGAGTTTCTGGCATAAAATATGTGTCCTAGTTAATCTGAGTTTTAAGAGAAATGAATGAGATCACAAAGATGAAAGCACTTGTAAATGAGAAATACAAGGTGAATAATTTTTTTATGTTGTAGAAAAAATGTAATGAATAATCCAATTGTCTTAGCAGTTCTAGAGTTTGTCTTGTTTTTTGATAGCCCTCAAGACACACACACACACACACACACACACACACACACACATTAGGCAACCACTACCTAAATCAAAATATAGAATATTAGTACCATCAGAGGCTCATTTTAGAGTCCTTCATAGTCAATATCCCCCAAAAGTAACTCTAGATTGGACTTTCCTGCTCTCTTATCTTGGGATTTTACCTGAAAAGTCTTGTTTGGGATTTCCCCGACATGGCAGCTCCTCCTCCCCTGCCTTCCAGGTCAGGTCTGCAATGCCCACTGTGTTCTCCCGCCCAAGAGAAGTTATGGCATGAGATAACGGCTGTGAGGTCAGCCTCAGGACCCCACAGACCACAAGCTGGCCGAGGCTGGAAGCCACTCCCCACCTCCCAGGCTGTATGCACCTCATAGGCCTCTGTTACCACATTTCCGTAACTTCCCACCCAGCTGCCTGAGTCATTCTCTCCCACCAGCCTGTGAGCTTCCTGAGGACACGGACCATGTTCTGTCCTTTCTACATTCCTCGATCCTTGCTGCAGAGAGGTGTTTGCACAACCCACCTGAGTTGTAGAGTTTGGTATAGGACAGGATATCAAATTTGGCAGGAACTAAATTCATTACCTGAATCATTAGTCAGGTAATGAAGTCACCTTCTTAGCTGAGCTCAGTGGCTCATGGCTATAATCCCAATACTTTGGGAGACTAAGGTGGGAGGATTGCAGGTGGGAAGATGGTTTGAAGCCAGGAGTTCAAGACCAGCCTGGGCAACATAGCAAGACTCCATCTCTATGAAAAATGAAATAAAATAAAATAAGAAAGGAATCACCTCTAGGGAGTTTGCCTTTTTAGCAACAAAACATAGAGAAAATTTCCAAGGTTCTTGCAAACTCGGAAACAAACCTGCAAAATATCACCCTCTCCTTCAGTGGGAGACATCCCGAGAATACAAAAGTAGCTTTTCAATGTGTGCAATTATTTATTAATTTTTTTAAATGACCAAATGTCAAGAAGCCCCAAAGCCAGCAGCCAACATTGCATAACCCAGATTGCTAGGAGTGGCACTGTTGCTGGAACAGGTGAGGCGAGAACCTTGAAAGCTTGCTTCATGTTCTGTGCTGAAAAGACAAACTCCCAGGAGGTGGATCCCTGAGCTGGCAGCATGACCCACCCGGCAACTCCTCAAATGCACACAATCAGACAGGAAGCAGGCCTGGCACCTCTTATTTCCCATGCAGGTCTTGCTTGCCCAGCTTGGTCGATGGGGTTGTACAGGGTGAGCGGCTAAGCTGGTTCTGTGCTTTCTCCAGTTTTTCCACCTTTGACCCAGTGTTAAGCCAGCAGGAGATTTCCCCTCCCCCAGCCACTCACCAGCCCAGCTCAACCCCATTGGTAAAAATGTGGAGCTGTCACCAAGTCTATCACCATGTCCCCTTGCCTCCATCTTCCTGTCATGTCTCAAGTCCACGAGTTCTCTCCATCCCAGCCACCCCTGCCTTAGCTCAGCTCTGGGTTAGGTCCCACCCGGGTCACCAGTCTCTGCTCTCCTCACTGCTGAATTCGCTGATGACATCACCACCAGTGTGACACCTAACAGCATCACCATCACCTACTTAAAACCCTTTCATGCTTTCCCACTGGCTTACAGATTTTAAAACAGCTTCATTGAATATCTTCATTAATATATAATGCACATATCACAGAGTCCACCCTTGAAAAGTGTACAATTCAGGCCGGGTGCAGTGGCTCACACCTGTAATTTCAGCACTTTGGAAAGCCTAGGTGGGTGGATCGCTTGAGTCCAGGAATTGGAGACCAGCCTGGGCAACATGGGGAAACCCCGTCTCTACAAAAAACACAAAAGTTAGCCAGGTGTGGTCGTGCACGCATGTAGTTCCAGCTTCTCAGGTGGCTGAGGTGGAAGGATGGCGTGAACTCGGGAGTCTAGGCTACTGCGAGCTGAGATCATACCATTGTTGAGCCTGGGTGACAGAGAGAGACCTTATCTCAAAAAATAAAGTATACAATTCTGTTGTCTTTAGTGTAGTCACACGGTTGTGCAACCATCACCATTAGCTAATTCCACATTTTCATCACTTCAGAAAAGAAGCCCTTCATCCATTAGCACTCACTCCCCAATCTTCCTCCCCTTAACCCCAGGCAACCACGAATCCACTTCTTCCTCTATGGGTTTGCCTATTCTGTGTATTTTATATGAGTGGAATCACACAACATGCAGCCTTTTGTGTCTGGCGTCTTTCATTTAGCACAACGTTTTCAAGGCTGGTCTGCGCTATAAAATGTATCTGTATTTTATTATTTGTCAAGGCCGATTGGCATTTCATTGTGTTGCTATGCCACGTTTTGTTTATCCATTCCTCAGCTGGTGAACATAGTGGTGGCTTCTGCTTTTTGGCAATTATGAATAGTGCTGCTATGAACACTTGTGTACAGGTTTTTGTGTGGGCCTATGTTTGCGTTTGTTTTGTGTAACTAGCTAGGAGTGGAGTTTCTGGGTCCTGTCGTGTTTAAGGATTCATTTCAACGCCTTACTGTGAGGCCAGGGCCCTGCCTGTTCATGGTCTGCCACGCCCTGTCCCAGACTCCACTCCTCTCTTGCCAGAGCAGACGACTGCAACACTCAGAACATACCACACCTGACACTTCCTGCCATCCACCCCCACAGCATGGCTTGCCTCTCTCTAGCCTCTGCACCTGGGTGACTCCTTCAAATCTCAGTTCAAGCATCACCGCTAACTGGGGATTCTCCAGTGAACGAAACAAAATCCCTGCTCTTATGGAACTCATGTTAGAAAGAGGTGAAATAGGTAAAAAGAAATAAAACTATATATTAACAGGCATACATGTTATGTACACAACTATTTACTAAAAATTTAAGCATCCCTTTCCGTGGTGTAGAATTGTTGCTGTCCCAACAGAAACAGAGTTTATATCCAGCCTTCTTTCTATCCAGATGTGACCACGTGATGACTTCTTGTTAGTGGGATGGAAGTAGAGAGATGCGTCACTTCTGGAATTGGGCTTTTAAGAAGTGGGTGGGTTTTGATCATATTCCCTCTTCCTCTCTGCAATTTGGGTTCAGGGAACTTTGAGGCACTAGGGATGGCAGGTCCGCAGGATAGAAGGAGGCTGAGTGCCTGAATCACCACGTGGAAGCGAGCCATATGCTCACCAGGAGCACCACATCAGGCTGATGGAGGACGAGGATCCAACTCCTATTGTCGTAGGCCACGGAAGTATGAGTTCCTTTCTGAAGGCAGCTAGTGTTTCCCTCATACGTTTGAAAATGAAAGGATTTTTCCATCAGCTATAGTCAGACATAATTCATCTTTTCTGGAACAGAAAAGTGGATGTGCACTTTTACTTGCTTCCTGCTTTGGTGCCTTTTGTGTAAGGGTCCTCTAAGTTAACCCTGAAAAATTTTCCACCCGTCAGAAATACTCTCCAGCCAGGCACAGTGGTTCATGTCCGTAATCCCAGCACTTTGGGAGGTTGAGGCTGGTGGATCGCTTGAGCTCAGGAGTTCAAGACCAGCCTGAGCAACATGGCAAAACCCTGTCTCTACAAAAAAATACAAAAATACAAAAATTAGCTGGGTATGGTAGTGCACATCTGTATCCCCAGCTACTGGGAAGGCTGAGATAAGAGGATTGCTTGAACCCAGGTGGTTGAGGCTGCAGTGAACTGTGATGATGCCACTGCACTCCAGCCTGGGCAACAGAGTGACACTCTGTCTCAAAAAAATAATAAATAAATAAATAAATAAAAATTCTCCAAGCACCCTCAGCAGAGCCAGCCAATTGAGAGGAAGCATGGATTTTTGGGAAGGGGAGAGAGATGGGGGAATCTGCCTTTTATAGTAATGATCCCTTCCCACCGGTTCCCAAGTCACCTCACCTAAATACATACAATTTACTCATACAACTATTCACAAGCAGAGGCACATTTTCTATAGCAGAGTTTTGGAGATGAGCTCTCAAACCCTGCGACAGCAGAGCCCCAGGTGAAAGAAAACATGGCCTGTGCCCTAGGCCTCCTGTTCTCCCCTCGAAGCCCGTCTCTGCACAATGTACATGCTCAACTTGCCGAGCAGAAAAAACAGTGAAGATCCCAGGTGGAGACCCGGGAGGGGGTTACATCTCACTCGAGAGCACAGCGTCCCCACTCTCACCTTAATTGGCTCTGCTCTCCTCAAATTCTCTCCTCACAGCCCCTTTCCCTCTTCTTTATTCCCTCTTCCCCTCTCCTTCCCTGACCCCCTGTTCATCTCTGCCTCTGAACTCAGGAAGTTGCCTCTGCCCAGTGTGGGACGCTCCTCTTTTGGGTCTCTCACTCCTTTTTTCTTATACAAAGCATCAGTATTTCCATTTTACCGCCTTAATCCTAGTTATACAAATTAACTTTCTGTGGAGCCACCCTTAAACAAAGTAGAGCAGGGATGTTATAAATATCCATAAGGTTGTTTATCCTAGCAGGAACTCAAAAAATGCCTGTTTTTTTCTTTCTTTCTTTCTGCCGTTTACATGCCCAAAACATCTGCCGCAGTATAAACATTCCACACGTCCTTGTCAAATGCAAGCAAACATCCTTGGAAATATATTGGAAACAAGTTGAATATACCAAAAGAAGGCACAATTTAAGGTGGACTTGTGATGGCGACTAGCATCTTATTCAGTTGCATAAAAGAGTTTAAGTCGATTCAACCAAGGATGCAGAAGGAAAGAGCTGCTTTGCACCACGTGATGGCATCTAACAGATACTAACAGGTGTTCCTGGCTTGTCGCTGGGTGATTGTGGTTTCACATTTAAGTTTACTGACCACCGACACCTGCGATTTTGCATATTCTTGCTCAGACCACAAAAATCTTTATTACAACGTTTGAGTACCCTGGAGTGGATAACTCTAAACTCACCCAAACACTGTCCTTCCATCTTCAAGGTGAGTCCAGTCTTTTAAGTGTTTTAAATTCTGTAGACATGAGATGTGTGATGCAGGGTGTGTGCTCCTGAGTTCACAAGAATTGGGTATCTTCTAGCTTGGAGATAATAGTTTTCCCATTAAATTATTATTATTATTATTTTTTGAGATGAAGTCTCACTCTTGTCACCCAGGCTGGAGTTCAATGGCGTGATCTTGGCTCATTGCAACCTCTGCCCCTCGAGTTCAAGCGATTCTCCTGCCTCAGCCTCCCAAGTAGTCAGGATTACAGGTGCCACCACACCTGGCTAATTTTTGTATTTTTAGTAGAGATGGGGTTTCACCATGTTGGCTAGGCTGGTCTCGAACTCCTGACCTCAGGCGATCCACCTCCTTCAACCTCCCAGAGTGCTGGGATTACAGCTGTGAGCCACCGCACCTGGCCTAAATTATTGTTATTATTATTATTATTATTATTATTTTTAAGAGACAGTATCTTGATCTTTCACCCAGGCTGGAGTGCAGTGGTGCAATCATAGCTCACTGGAGCCTCGAAATGTTGGGCTCAAGCGATCCTCCTGCCACGGCCCCTCATCAATTATAGCCAAACTTTATTGAGTATCATGATGTGGCAGCACTGTCTGTCGTAAGCACTTTGCAATTTTATCTCACAATATCCACACCACTGTCCTATGAGGTAGCTACTACTGTTGTCCCTATTTTACCAAGGAGGAACCTGACGGGTTAACATATTTGTCTAAGGTTGCTTGGTAAGTAAAAATTAGGAGACAGGCTTCCAGGTCTATCGGATTCTAAAGACCTGCACTCTTAATCCCCGTGTTTCTCAGCAGAAGGTAGAACACTTGACTTCTATGAGTGACAAGTATAAAGCTGGCATGCAAGTCATTACTCTGGCACGTCTCTGGGCCCCCAGCAGTGTGGCTGCGCTGGTTCAGGGCCTTTGTTGAAGATTCAGGTCTGCTTTGCAGGTGGCTTGAAAAGGAGGCTGAAGAGGAAGGGAAGGAAGAGGAGGAGAAGTTAATTGCTTTTGGGCTGCATTTAGCACATTCCAAGGCAATTAGTGAATGCTCTTTTTTGTGTTTCAGAGGAATGGTGGCCCCTTCAGTGATGATAGAATCCATAAGTCTCCCGTTTAGAAGGAACCTAACAACCTGTAGTTCAGGCTTCTGCCTCCAGGAAAGATGAGAGATGACCCTCCAGACCTGTTTCTTCATCACTACGAAGGGGCTTGGGGGTGCAGGCGGACCAATGACCTTGAGGCCTGTATTAGTCCATTTTCATACTGTTATGAAGAAATACCTGAGACTGGGTAATTTATAAAGAAAACAGGTTTAATTGACTCACAGTTTCATATTGCCCGGGAGGCCTCACAATCCTGGCGGAATGCAAAGGAAGAGCAAAGCCACGTCTCACATGGTGCCGGGCAAGAGAGCATGTGTAGGGAACTGCCCTTTATAAAACCATCAGATCTCTAATGATCGCCATTCTAACTGGCGTGAGGTGGTATCTCAATGTAGTTTTGATTTGCATTTCTCTAATGACCAGTGATGATGAGCATTTTTTCATATGTTTGTTGGCTTCACGTATGTCTTCTTTTGTAAAGTGTCTGTTCATATCCTTCGCCCACTTTTGAATGGGCTTGTTTGTTTTTTTCTTGTAAATCTGTGATAGACTGGACAGCGAAAATGTGGCACATATACACCATGGAATATTATGCAGCCATCAAAAATGATGAGTTTGCATCCTTTGTAGGGACATGGATGAACCTGGAAGCCATCATTCTCAGCAAACTGACACAGGAACAGAAAACCAAACACCGCATATTCTCACTCATAGACGGGTGTTGAACAATGAGAACACATGG
>PVKV010031657.1:0-20764 GCA_004027835.1 Alouatta palliata | reverse complement strand
GGAAGGAGGGAGGGAGGGAAAACTAAAAGAAAAACAGACCAAGATATTAGCAGGAAAGGGACCAGATTTCCAAGCAAATTGGGAGTTGGTCCAAGAGTACTATCAGCTCACTGGCCAACAAAAATCGGATGATTTTCGGCAGTTGGGGACTGGCCGGCATCGTACCTAAGAGCATCAGGCTTGGCCAGATGGGAACTCTGAGGTTCCTGTGATGAGCTTGGTAATTCTAAGAGGAACTGCAGACCATTTGCCATAGGTAAGATGCGTCCTCCATCCTGTTGAAAGCCCTCCCACCCTTCACCACCACCAAGCACCATCTCCACTCCTGCCGGGCATCTAGGGCCCTCCAGGAATGAATGTCAGCTTTCCAGAAGCACCTTCTGCGGTGCTGGTGCACCGACTCCAGGGCCCTTTCTGCTTCTGTTCAAGCCTCAAAACCGCCTGTGCCCTCCCTCAGCGGTGCTCCTGCCGCCACCCTCCCACCACCCGATGGCTCCTTCCCAGTCTTTCAGGCCGTCAAAATCCTAACCTTCTTTTAAAATGCTCTGGTTCACATCAGCTTTGTAAGTATTTCCTGAGCGAGTCCTGAATGATCTTGATGATTTTTTAAGTCTCCTGCTATGCCTTTGAACACTTTTTCCCGTCTCTTTTTCATCTCGAAAATCCACATTTGCTGCTGCTTTTTTCTGACCACCTGTTGGGTCCTCACCTCCTTTCCGTCTGGCTTCCTCTCTCCCAGGCTCGTCTGCTGACTGCTTTCACAAGGTGTCTGCTCAGCCACAAATTGTCACAAGTTCCAGGAAGAGGCAGAGAAGAGGCCAGGCCAGGAGGCAGGAGCCACCCACTTAGGGGGCACTGGGGGTGCCGTGCAGGGGGCAGGTCGCTCTAACAAAGAAGTGCTTGCAGGAGCATAGTGGAAAATCAGTTTGGAAAGATAGATTGAGATAAGCAGAGATGTATAAAAGATCTCTGTGACTTAGATCATTGTAAATAACGTCCCAATGTGTATCCCTAGAACAATTTGACTGTCCAGGGGAGAAACCTCTCCAGCAAGGTGGTTTCTTGAAGAAAAGGAAGTTTGCCAAGCAGAAAGCCCCAGCTGTTTCTGAGCAAAGGGTAGTGCCTGGACCAAGAATCAGGGCGTGAATTGGCCTCCCGGGCTGTCCCGACCTTAACCATACTTTGTTTTGGGCAGATGGCAGGCGGGTTGCCTCTCACAGCCTATTTCTACGATCTATACTTCCACATTTTAAAGACACCTTCACGCGTACACTGTGCATGCCCAGTGGAGAGGAGACATTCACATTTCCATCCCTCAGATAACTTCTGGTGCCCACTTCAAGTATGTGTTCCTTTGTTCTATGACCAGGCTTAAGATCCATATGGTAGATGAACTGAATGTTTACAGCTGTTATTGCTGGACGGCCACAGAACCGATTCTTGGAGTGCGATTGTAGCTGTGAACCCTCTCCAAGATTCTCTACCCCAGACTCTGTTCCTGCCTTTCACCATCCATGCCCAGGTGACCATGTCATCCCCATGGTGAGTGGGTGCCCTCCTTCATGCTCAGAAGCTGCCCTGCCCCATCCTCAGCCCTGCCTTAGGAAAGAGGACCACAAATCTCTCCATCCAGAAAGACAAAGAGACCACATAGGATGAATCCACACCAATCCACGACCGGTCGCCCACTGCGGAGAGCTCTCCAGGGCGCCTGCTGCCAAGCACTTTCAACAGCAGTCAGGAGCCAGAAGCACGAGGCCCAGAGTGGCCTTGATGGCATCTTCTTCAATCACTGGTTGACACACAGGCCACAGGGCTATAGTAGAAACCCTCCCTGCTCCAGGGGACTCTGATGTAGGGTTACTGAGAATTTAGGTAGAGCTGGGTAGACATGTAAAGAGGAAAAAAAAATATCTCTTTATTGCAAACATTTTAGAAAGGGAGGCTGCTGAAAGGATGTTGATTCTTCTTAAGAAAACTTTATTCGCATCCTCTTTGCATTTCTGTGCTAGTTTCTACTGCAATTTATTTTCTCATCCTAGCAGGTAGTAATTTTAGGTGACAGTTTCTGAAAGTTACAAGCATTATTTCTTTTTTAATAAATCTCTTGAAATCAGACTTGGCAATCCAGATTCATTTTCCCATTCAGTATGAGTGGGAGCATTTTATTAGCCGTAATCAAGTTTTCCTTTTAAGGACAGGAAAGCTTATAGAGACCCGGGAACCACTCTACCACAGTATTTTCCTGCAGGTCATGTAACTGGAGAAGCAAACCTGCATCTGGGTCTCCTCTGGCCTTACTTATTGTCAGGGAGTTCAAGTCCTGTCCTGTCCGTTACAGAATCAGGAGGAACTTAGCTGTATGTAGTAAGCCGTAAGCCGCTGGCTTGAGATTCTGACGTGTCTTTACAAAAAACAAAGGCTTCTGTGTCTCTCCATCACAAATTAAACCACATGAAATAATGTATGATGAGACTTTGCAAAGCAAAATGCAGTTCATCTGAAGACAGCCAAACGCTGCCAGGTTTATTTCTCTGTCAGTAGCATCATGACAATTTCAGGGAAGCAGCTGTGCCAGTGCTTCATTTCCCTAAAACAGGTTATGCCCGTTCCCTCCCTCATGCGTTCAGTTCAGTTCCTGAGCAGCTGCTGTATGCCAGGCAGTGAACTGGGTGCTGGGGATCAGTGCCTTTAAGGGGCTTGTGTTGGAGGGGGAGGGAGGTACTCAGGAGGACTGTCCTTCACGGTGACAATGCTGGGACAGAGACATGCTCTGGGGCCTGGAGGACCCAAGGAATTCCGCATCTGTGTGCCAGGGACTTTGCTGGAGCCAACGATAAATCTGCATTTGCATGAAGAGGCATCAGGCTAGACCTGGGGAGTGACAGACACACATGGAGTCCCTACCCAGCAAACGATCATGGGGTCACACCATTGGGACCTTGGACACCACCAGAAGCCAAGGAGCCCACCCTCTCCCTTCCCAGAAGCAAAGTCACCACCCATTTTACAGATGAGACTAAGACACCCGGTACCTCTTGTGCAAGGGTACACAGCTGATTGGGGCTGAGCCTGCACGAGAGCAGGAGTTCCTCCCACATATGCACACCCCACGTGCCTGTGCACGGTGCCCCACTCTCTCGTGTGCACAGGGAAACACCAACTTTTTTGCTGACACGTTCCCCAAAATCTCTTCCACAAACCTGAGTGTGTTGAACCCTAGTGACGTCCTAAACACAAGAGGGCACTGCAGTACCACACATCTGTGCTTCCCGCAGGCCTGTGATGAGTTCTGCAAGGGACCGGTAACTTCCCAGGGGCTGTGTTGCCTCCAGCATGTAAACCACACCGCCAGCGCGGCTGAGGATGTCAGGAACACCTTGTGGGGACACAAAGAATCCAGCCCTCCAGTTCCAGAAGTCTTTCTTTGGGACCCACTATTTAGCAGATGTGAGGCAGAAGGCTGAGTCTGCAGAGATAAGGACAGACGCCCTGCCCTCAAGTAGCCAAAGTCTAGGAAAATGAATGTCACTGGAAACGCAGTCAAGGGTCCCGAGCTTGGGGAAGGGACTGGCACGTGCTGAGAGCCCTGCTAGGTGAAGGCATCTCGCCCATGCGTGCCCGCAGCCTGGGGTAGCGATGCACACAGGAACAGTGCAGAAGAGTGAGGGCCCCGGATCCTAGTGCCCTGTGAGTGCATTGTCCTGGAGACAGGCACACACAGCCAGCAGGAGGACAGTCAAAGGCAGAGGGTGGCAGAGTGTTTGAGAAAGGCCATGAGGGCTGCAGGAACCAGGAAAGAGAGTGTTTAGTAACGGGTAAAAATGGGGTAGGGGCAAGAAAAGGCAGACAGCCCTCATCAAGAAAGAGCAAGAGGAAGTGAGGCTAAGTACAATATATATGGGAAAGGGAGCAGTTGACCCTAAGACTTACCTGTAGGTCCCTTTTGTGACTTAACTTATTTCCCCAAAAATTATGTTAAAGTCCTAACATCCATGTGCCTTGGCTGCCTCATCTACAAATTAAGGACAACAGTACCTGCCTCATACAGCTGACACAGTGTAAATTACTTATTACCTGCAACGCTCAGAGCAGGACCTGTTGCTGGCAGATGGTGGTGCTGCTGGTGGGGGTGCTGACGGGATGCTGATGTCACCTGTCACTGTGGCTCCGACTCTGACTCCTGACTCCGTATCTCAGAGGCAGGGGTCTCCGGTCATGCGCACCAATCCTGTAGTACGGGAAAACTTCGCTTCCTGCTTCTGATGCCTGGAAACATAAATTCATATCCAGTTAATCGCTGCTGATGAGTTTCCATTCTGTGTAAAACATTAAACTAAAATGACCCAAGATTCTCACAGACAAAGGAAATCTGGGGAAAAAGGAGAATTATGTGGACAAAATAATTTTATTTTCTTTCTGGGTACAAGAGTTGGTGGTGGCCTTAGCAGAACTGGATATCGGAGGCCGGGGCTGGGCCTGGACAGTCCTGGGGCTACACAGGCTATAGTTCATCTTCATGCGGAGAAGAGTAAGGTCACCTGTCCTTCGAGTGCTCACTGCCCAGTGAGGCCATCAGCACCATCTCCAAATAGAAGCAAGATGAAGAAATAACTCGATGATGAGTCGTGCCTTGCCAGAGTGGGCGGACACTCGGCCTCTCCTAGCTCATAAGCTAGTATCTGTCTCTGACTCCCTAGAAATCCCTGATGCCACTAAGGAATATTTACACTATTAATCACAGCTCCTAGCCGGGTGCAGTGGCTCACACCTGTAATCCCAGCACTTTGGGAGGCTGAGGTGGGCGGATCACCTGAGGTCAGGAGTTTGGGACCAGCCTGACCAACATGCTGAAACCCCATCTCTACCAAACCCCCCCCCAAAAAAATTAGCCAAGCATGGTGGCGGGCGCCTGTAATCCCAGCTACTCGGGAGGCTGAGGCAGGAGAATCACTTCAACTCAGGAGGTGGAGGTTGCAGTGAGCTGAGATCATGCCATTGCACTCCAGCCTGGGCAACAAGAGCGAAACTCCGTCTCACAAAAAACAAAAAAACAAAAACCAGCTCCCATTTATTTCGCTCTAATAATGGCCAAGAACTGCAAAGAACACCTGCGTCACTTACCTTTTAGAAACGACACTGTTGCCAGCATCTCACACGTGAGGAGAGGCAGGTTCGCAGCGGAGGGCTGCGCGGTGGTGAGCGGAAGGCCTGAAGAGTGAAGCGCACGGCACTCACTAGACCCCGGCTGTGCTCCTGCCGTGGGATCGTGGTGTTCATGGCAAAGAAGTAAAGGTGAAGGTATTCGTTGCAGAAATGATTATCATTGGCGGGCCAGAGACTGGAAGAGCCCCTTTTTTCTTCGATATGATTTGGGTCCAGTTGTCTATGGTCTGAGCAAGATTCTGGCGGAGACAGGGCCGCAGGCACCCCTGCCCTGGGAAGCTTTGTTCTGACAGCGACTGCTTTTTGTGCTGCATTATGTCGGCTTGGGGTGTCTGAAAATGTAGGCTAAGTATGATATATATATGGGAACGGGAGAATAGGAATGACTCAGACAAACGGCCAGCGTGCACCACAGGGAGCTCTTCTCCTGGACCTACCTTCAGGTCCCTTTTGTGACCTAAAACTCTGTTAAAGTCCTAAAACATTTCCCCCAAAACTATGTTAAAGTCCTAACACCCAGGAACTAGGCTCATTCAGATGTAACTAATTAAGATGATCACATGGTCTGGAACCAAAAGACTGTATGTACTGCTTTGCCATCTCACCAACTTCGGTGTTGGCCTTGATGTTCTCCCGCAAGAAGTGGCCGCTGGAGAGATGCTGGAGACCAAAGTTCTGGGCGATCCTCTGGCACACGGTGCCCTTGCCCGAGCCGGGCGGCCCGAGGATGACCGCGCGCAGGAGTTTGGAAGCCATTGCCTTCGCGAGGAGCGGGGGCGGCCAAACGCGCAGCCCAGACCGCAGCCCTGGAGGGAGCCCCGGGAACTTTGTTTCTCGGCCGCCTACCTCTGGCACCCTCGGCTCGCACTGGGACTCGCCGGCCCTTTTTTTTTTTTTTTTTTTTTTTGGAGTAGGAGGGCTCCCGGATCTGAGATGAGGGGTGGCCTTCGAGAATAGGAGAAGACACAGATACCAGAGGCAGACGCTGCTGTGTGACATCAGAGGCAGAGGCAGGAAGGACACGCTGCGGACAGATGGCCCCCACCAGAAGCTGGGAGAGCTGGCAGCCTGCCCACACCTTCATCTCAGACTTCTGGCCTCCGTACGTGTGCGACAACCCATTTCTGTTGTTTTAAGCTGCCCAGTCTGTGGGACTTTGTTAGGGCAATCCTGGGAAATTGATCCAGTCCCCAAGTACCTACTCCTTCCAAATCTTCTTCAACACCTAAAATTCCTCTCTGACTTCAGGCCAGCTGACAAGGAACTTGCTTTAAATCATTACCTTGAAGCAGTGGACCCCAAAGTGTGGCATCTGGGTTTTGTTAGAGACACAAATTCTCAGGCCCTGTCACAAAATCACGGAATCAGAAACATGTGGCTGGTGCCCACCTGTGTCCACTTTAACAGGAGCTCCATATGATTCGGGTGCAGTTCAGAGGCAGAGAGCCCAGAGTGTACAAAATGCCTATTCTTTGCTTTCAAGACTTACTTTTCCTATTTTCATTTTCTGAAATCAGAATGCCTCTTAGACGATCTCTTTAAAATCTTATTTTTAATAAATCAGTGGTTCATCTTACAGTTGAGGGCTGTCTCGAATCAAAGAAAATGAGTGAATCCAACCTTCACCTGCTATGCCTGTAAGTGCTGCTTTGTTTAAGAAAGTGTCCTCTGATGGTGGAAAGGATTCCTATGATTTTAAAGTTGTTTGTGTCCCAGCAGTGAGCACTGTAATGAGCACCTCAGGCACACTGTGACCTTCAGGAATGTTCCTGCGAGGCTCCCAAACCTCCCGTTCATTTCTCATGCACCAAAGCTGGCCTGGGGCCTAATCTCCAGGTCCCACTTCTGTTTAATTACCTGAGCTTTGTTTCTGCTGCCTGCCTGCCCGCCCGCTGCCTGCCGCCCCACCTAGCTTGCAGAAGCGTCTCCGGTTCTGGAGGCTTCACTTGGAAGATGCAGCCCCTGGCGTGGTGGGGAGGCCCCTGGCTGGGGAAAATATGCATTTCGTCAACGTGTTTTCTTCTCTCTCTTCTGCCAGTATTCTGTTCCGAAGCACACAGAACTGCCTCACCCATGCCCAACCCCCCTGGGGAGCTGAGTCTTCAGATAAAAATAGTCTGCAGTTTGGAGGCTGCTGTTTGAGATGGAACAGCTGTTCTGTTGCACTTTCACAACACGGTTATTAAAGCAGGAGAGAAGTAATTAAAACTGTCACTCGTGTGGCTGTTCGAATTATATTTCTACTTCCTCTCCATGGAGCATTCACTATGTGTTACAAAAATACTTCATTGTGGTGTTATACATCATTAATTTTGTTTAAATTATTTTTAATTGCTCACTGACATGACAAAAAAACGAGGAGGAAATTGGGAAGAAGAGATTTTATTTTAACAACGAAAAACTATAAAGGATGAATTTTATTTATTTTTATTTTTATCTTATTCTTTTTGAGATGAGTTTCGCTCATGTCACCCAGGCAGGAGTGCAATGGTGGGATCTCGGCTCACTGAAACCTCCGCCCCAGTTTAAGCCATTCTTCTGCCTCAGCCTCCCAATTAGCTGGGATTGCAGGTGCCCACCACCAAGCCCAGCTCATTTTTGTATTTTTAGTAGAGACGGGGTTTCACCATGTTTGCCAGGCTGGTCTCGAACTCCTGACCTCAGGTGATCCTCCTGCCTCAGCCTCCCAAAGTGCTGGGATTACAGGAGTGAGCCACTGCACCTGGCCTGAATTTAGTAATGAGTCCTGGGCTGGTGTGGGCATGTCTGTGGGCAACACGCAGACACACACACAGTCACACATATGTGCACATTCACATACATGCATGAACACACATGCTCACACTCGCATGTATGCATACAGGCACATCCACACATGCACACATATATGCACATTCACACATGCATGCACACGTGCACACACATGCGTGCATGCATACAGGTACAGTCACACATGCATGCACACATATGCACGCAGGCAGGCACATTTACACATGCACACACACATACATGGATGGATACAGACACATTCATATGTGGGATGGGCTGGAAGGAGCACCCAGGAGCCACAGTTCAGCCCACTGCTGAGCCAGCTCTGGGGTGGGGGGCAGGTAGAGTGTGGGTACCAGCACAGGAGTATTTTTCTGTCCCTGGGACAGTGACAGAATTTGTCGCAGTTTCTGGTGGGCGAGGCTGTCTTCCTTGTTACTTCTTCCTCAAATGGTCTCGGATCTTTGTGGCCCTTTATGTTCTGAAAGAATGAGACTTTGTATTGGGCTTTCAACTTAAATCTGACAAAAACTTCTGTATTTCTTTCACTTCTACAGCTGGTATGGAGGGAAAACTAAACCACGTTTACTCTCTTCGTACGAGTATCATTGCTCATTTCTTTCTCTTCTCTCCCCAGTATCGGTGAGGTTTTCCAGAACAATAGTTAGCCAAGACCCAACATCTATGTTAGTTTCTTTTTTCTCACGTCCTTTTCTATCATTTCCATTTCAAAGCAAAGCAAAGACTTTTATATTCACATTCCCCCAGGAGATCTTACATGTTTTAAAAATTGTTCATTTACTTTAAAAACTGTGTAGACAGGCTCTCCGTTTGCAGTGCACTCCGGGGACCCAGCAGCCACGTCAGGATGCCTCTCAGGTGCTGAGGTTTGGTTGGTGGCACTGCTGCATGTTCACAGGGACAGGAGTACAAGGACAATACGGTAAGTGTAATGAGAGCAGTAAAACAATTATTAAATAATTCCTCGGAGTAAGAGCTTCCAGCTAGAGGATGTCGGAATGCTTTTAGATTCATAGAATGTTAGAGCGGAAAGAAGTTCCAAGATCCGCTAATCCAAATGTTTTCGTACTTGTTTTAAGCCACAGAGCCCCTTCTTCAAAAGGAAACTTACAGGGAGGCCCAATATGGAAATCACGGCTTCTCAAGAGACCTTTGGGACTCGCTCTGAAGATCTCTGATCCAGTTCCATTGCCACATTTTGCAGATTAAAGAAATGTGGGGGCAAAATTAAGTAATAAGAAAAATCTGCTTGAAGGAAATAAAACCTAGTTGCACTAAGAGCCACGGTGGAAGAGCACAGAAGGTGCACGTGGCTTGTGTAAATAGATATTTGCAGGGCTTCTGTGCAAGATGCCCAGGACCGAAGCGCGATGCCTTCGGGAGCGGAGATGGGTTGGAAAAGCCGGGCAGGATCCGCAAGGTAGCCAGGGCGCTGGCCTCTAAGGACGAGCAAGACAGGCTGGTAGGAGGCTTTGCGCGTGCACCTGGAGGACAGAGGCGCCTCCTTATAAGTGAACTCCCTGGACTTCAAACATCTCACAAAATGTGGAGCCATTTCTCAGGACAATGGCCCATTTCCCCGACTGGCCAGAGGGGGATTGGCCAGAGGGCCACTCAGAGAAGAGAGGATGGAACACTGGTGTCCAGGAATGCCAGTGGCTCATAACTAAGAGCGAGTGTTAAGAACAGACGGGTTGTCATCGTGAGCAGGATTTCTGTCAAAGAATTCTCCTATGGTTGTTGCTTCTTATCTGGATCTTCTGCTAACCCTCACCAACCAACCATCTTACCGTATGTCCATTCGTCTACGGAGCCTCAAGCAACAGAGTGAATGGATATTCATAGTTCCTTGATGAAATAAGAACAAGAAATCTAGATAAGAATGTAAATAATAACAATACTAGACACACCTACGGGGGGGGGGTGAGGAGGGCGTGGCACTTCCTAAGCATTTTATGTGTGTTACTGTGTGACGCTCAGAACAGCTCTCTAAGATGGGTGGTGGTATTCTTCCCATGTCACAGATGAAGAAACTAAAGACCAGCTGATTCAAGTAAGTTGCCCAAGTCCACCGAGCTAGCAGGCGGTGCAGCCAACATTGAACACTCAGGTTTACTTTTACTTTATGATAAAGAAATAGACTTAGTAAGCAAATGGAGCCCAGTGGGCAGAGGACCGAGTTTGTGACCACAGTGCTTGGTTTTCAGTGCTGGCGCTACCACATACGGTTCGGTGCCTCGGTTGATTCCTCTGTGAAGTGGGGATGTAGTGCCTGTTCTGTGGGGCTGTGTTAAGGAAGGAATGAGTTAGTGCCTGTGAAGCGCTGGCACCCTGTGGACACGATGAGCAGGACGGGGTGGATAAGCGTTGTTCTTCTTGTTGGTGGTGTTGCCATTTCTGTTTTTACGGTGGTGCCACAGAGGAGGGAGCAGGCGGAGGGGCATCACCGAGAAGACGTGAAGCTGAATCTTGAAGACTAAGTAGAGGTTTGGCAGGAAGCCTGGGAGTCAAGAGCGGGTGCTCAGGCAGAGAAGAGCACAGCCCCCACACAGGAACAAGGAGTCCACAAAGCTGGGCCGCGGGTGTGATGGGTCAGGTCTACAGAGGTCTTGTATTTCACGCCACCGGTTTAAGCCGAAGCCTCTGGACAGTGGAAGTAACAGGAGGTCCCAATCACAGGAGCGCAGTGTCAGAACTGTGTGTCAGCCCTCAGGCAGGAGAGTGGGGACAGCACTGAGGACATTAGCATGGAGATGGGAGGTATTTAGTAGGCACCATGAGAGAAGCTAGTGAGGAATCAGAGTGGGGGTTAAGAGAGGCCGGAGTGTGGGGCGGCCTCCATTCAAAAAGCAGGCTTTGCTTATGCTACATCCTTGAATCCGAAAAAAAGCAGGTGATTTTGTATCGCAAGTAGTGGCCACCAAGTGTCTGGAGCTTTATGGCTCAGCCCACCTGGTCATTCCCATTGCTTATAGGAAGTGACATCACCCACCTTACAGAAAGCTGAGAAGGGAAGTCCCTGCCCTCAGGACACACACCCAGCAGGGGGCCAGAGTGTGATGCTTCCCACATATCTCCACTCTGCTGTCACCCAGTGGACCAGCCGTCAGGGGCCAAAGCGGAGGGTGGGCAGAAAGCTCAGCCTCCATGCAGACTGAAGCGTCAACAGGAAGCAGAAGCCAGCAGGGTCTGACCCGCAGGGGCCTTTCCAGTCTCCTCCTTGAGACAGTGACCTTGCACAGAAGCCCCGCAAGTATCTACTTACACAAGACCTATGTCCAGGTCTGATCAGATGTGAAGGCCAAGATGAACCCCCATGTCATCCGTGATCACGGTGATGATGCAAAGGAGGCTGGGCTTCTCCACACACCATAAATTGTCCATACAAGCACTGTCTGCGGAAGCCGAGCATTTATTCCCACGATGAGAACACTGCTCGGAAGATTTTAGATTTCCTCTTGTAAGACTGTTTTTACATTCCAGACTCACAAGGAATATACGACTTTTTACTTCTTAGTATGCTTAATTATTGACAGTGTTACCTTATCCTGAATTTTATCATACCTTCTTTACAAAACTTGGTTTCAGTGACCTTGTGCATTTTTTAAAAAGCAAAGCTAACCTCTAACACAGGTAGCCGGCAATTTTGAGGCTGTGCCACCGACTCTGAACTGACTCCACCAGGTGCGTTACTTCCCAGGGAATGTGTACCATCCTGGAATCATCCACCCATTCACCCTTTTTGCAACTATCAATTGGCAACTTGCTGGTAACAAGTCAATGTACATTTTCCCATGTGGGACGCAAATGTTGTACAAAATAGCTTCCTAAGTTCCAAGTACAGTTGAAGAGACACGACATAACTGTATCACCGGAAATCAAATTAGAACCTAATTGCTTGGATCAAAAGTCACTGCAGAACTTGGAGTCACAATGTGGCAGATTGTGATGAGTGCTCTGACAATCTGAGGTCCAGGATGATACCAGGAGCTTCGGGAAGTATGCAGAGAAGGCCTGGAAGTGGGGCCAGAGACTCCATCCACATTCTAGCTGTGCCTCCGTCGGGGGCGAAGGAAACAGCCAGTGAGCACCGCACGCTTCCCCTGCGGCTTGCCTCATCTCATAAAACATGCTGCGTTCCTTCCTTCATACTGGAAATTCTGTGAATCATGTGAAACACCTGAAAACGTCACTCTGGGGGCGTACAAGTGACACTCTGAGTTCCATGCAGGTAATTCCTAAAACCTAAGGCTTTTATGCATCAACTACTCAAAGGTACAAGCTGAATTTGGAGAACGTACAGAGGACCTTTCCTTCCTTTTTTTTTTTTTTTTTTTAATGATTGAGAAGGTTTCCCTTACTGAAAAGGCCTGCCATGAGCCCTGAGTGTCATTGGTAATTTCCAGAGCAAGAGGTTCCCTATGACTATAAAAAGTCAACGTGACACTGCCTCCCCATCATCTGTGAGCGTGTAAAACAACCCATCCATTTCCATGGCCCCCGTCGAGCCATGCTTCTCAGACTGCTGCCTGGGAAATAGGATCACTTTCAAGTTCCCTGGACACATAAAATTGGATTGAAGCAAAACTAAATCCTGTGGGGCCCAGAGTGGAGGGGGCGGGGGCAGCCTCAATCCCAGGTTTGAAGTCAGCGATAGCAAGGTTTCCCAATCAAACAGCAGCAAGACCTGTCGGCAGTTTTGACTAGGAAATGCTGTCTTCAGAACAAATATTTTAATCATCCACAGTAGTTCTGGTAGCTTGGCCAGCTCCCTGTTTATTAGTATGATAATATCACCTCAATGTATAAACTTTATGCATCAGGCATACATAATGCATGAACGGGCAAATAAAGAGATCTGGAGCCTGTTCACAGCGGGCCATGCCAATTATCTCGCTTGGCCAGAGCCTGCCTCTGCTCGCAGCTGTTCTTTGAAACCATTCATCAACGCTTAAGAGATACCGGTGGTGCCGGCCAGGCTGTTTGAATCGCCATTGTTTACATACTAGGAGTTTAGCTGCTGGTTGGAAATTATCTGTCACATAAACATCCTCTGAGGATACAGATGAGAGCAAGGGAGACAAGCGCTGTCTTTATGAATTTTTTTTTATTTATTCTGATGACTTTTTTCTTTTACAGTTTTGTGTCCTTTTTAATTACTTCGTTTTCATCTGGAATTGTCACATTTCTCCATCCAGTTGAGCAGGTGCAAATTAATGTTCTAAAATGATGGGGCTGGAAACCAGAGAGACAGAAATAAATATTTTCTGTCCACAAGTCTGTTGTGTAATTCAAAGCTTTTCTTTTGGTAATCTGAATTTTTTTTTTTTTTTTTTTTTGCCCTCTGGCTACAGGATCTTTACCGGGCAGAAAACAACCTTATGTGTCGGTCATGAATTCAGCTGCTTCCGTTTGTCTATTTTCCCTTCCGGGAACAATATATGTTTTGGAAGTCAGATATTGAACTTGAGCCAAAGTAGTATGTGTTACTGACCAAAGTTTTTAAAGGGCCGAATGTTGTTTTTAATGCGGTTATCTCTTTGTAAGCAAAGGCTGAGCTGATACCATCAGTTTTCTGCTGTCAGCAGGCGTGCCATTGTATATTTCGGTTTGAACATCAGGGCTGTTAATGCATGCTCCAAAGTTGTACCAGCCATGAGGCAGACTTATTTATCAAGGTTGTAGGAAATATAAGGACCAGGCAGAGAGAATCCTAGTGAACATGTTTTTGCTGATGCATATGTTCACGTGAATTTGGGAGCATGCACAGAAGAGTGTGTCATTAGACATACGCATAGAGAATCAGATATCTAATATTTGACCTGACGCAGGAAGGAACTCACAATGAAATATTATTGCATGCTTTCATTTACAGTGTATCCTAAATACAAAAACTAGCCAGGTGTGGTGGCGCATGCCTAGAATCCCAGCTACTTGAGAGGTTGAGGTGGGAGGATCACTTGAGCCTGTGAGGCGGAGGTTGCAGTGAGCCCAGCTAGGGCCACTGTACTCCAGCCTGGGCAACAGAGCGAGATCTTGTCTTAAATAAATAAATATATAAATAAAAGCATTTCCTATGTTCCAAGACTAGACATAAACATAAAGATACCAAAAATATTGGCTGAGAAAGGACAGAAAGGCAATCCCGTGTTCTCAGCCTCTTTTCTTTCTTTTTTCCTCCCCCTCAGACTTAGAACAGAACCTCTTTCTCAGTACAGGTGAACACCATCTCCTTCCACACTTTCCCATCACATGGCAAATGTTGACATTGCACAGACTCTAATCACGGAATTCTCATCTCTGGATGAGGGTATCCCCATCACAGAGAGTTGTGACGAGGTCGAGAGAATGTCCCTAAGAACGCAGTGCAGTGCGAGGCACATAGCAGGAAAAAAATGTTGGCTGCTGTTGTTTTTGCTGAAGCCGCTGTTGCTGTTACTAAAAGTAGACTTTAGCAAGCCTGATTCTGCAGTTGAGATCCAGATGAGGAAAGCTGCTTACCTGGAATCACGAAATAGCTGGTCTCCTGACCCCCTCTTTGCTTATAGGGGTCCCTGTGTAGACCTGTGAACCATGGACGGTGTCCAGTGGTTGTACTGGCCACGTGGCATCAAAGCATATTTTCATGCAAGTCTGTCTTCCCTACGAGACTCTGAGCTTCCTAAGAGCAAATCCTTTGTCTATTTCTGTGTTTCCCCAGGACCTAGCACCATTCCTTGCACATGGTGAAATCTCAGTACCTATCTGTTGAATTACATGCAAAGTAAAAAAGAAACTGAATGTGAGTTGTCAGAATAATAGCAGCTGAGTGGAGTCCTAAGGTTTAGCCACAAGAATCTGTGCCCAGTCAAGACAGGTGGATTGTCTACAGGCATCAGAGACAAAAGAGTAAAAGCTTTCTATTGTATGAAACAAATCATTAAATAAGTTTTACTGACTAGACTTGCGTAAGATCATTTGGAAGAAAAGAAAAACAAGTAAAGACCAATGTAAAACTTCAGGGGTAAGCCCCTCATAAGTCTCCTCGGTAAAAGTATTCTCTGTTGTTTAAAATAGGTTTAAAGTACTCCTTTTAATGGTACCAACTCCCCCCAAATTCTGTGTAGGTTCTTCATGTGTTTGGCATGTCCGCTCTTCTCTAGAAATCTCAGGTAAATGCTAACACGGCTGTAGTCTAGCCAAAGTAGCGCAGAGTTTAAGTATCCGATTCCAAATTAGGATTCTGCTTCTGCTGTCCTTCTTAGGAGAAAACGTGTTTTGATTTAGATGTTTTCCTAAGTTATTTGCCAGTTTTCAGGGGCCATCACAGAAATCTTGAGGCCTGGGGTGGTCCCACAGTTCACATAGACAGCAGTGGGCGTGTGTCCCCTGGGCCGGAGGGAGAAGCCAGATACCCACGGAGCTGACCTCAGACCACCAGAGGGTCTGGTCTCAGGACAGAGACCCAGTTAGACTGCCTGGGGTTAGGAATCCTCAGATGTAAAATTATACAGAGAGGCTGTTTTTCAGCTTTTATTTAGTGGCCTTCTTAAATGTAATTTTATTCATGTTCTTTGTATTCCACTAGTGTAAAGAAGTATTCTATATTAAAATATCGGCGAAGATGGCCTGGTTGCCATATGGCTTCATAAACAGAACATAGTTCCTATCTTAGACATAGAGACTGGCACTTAGTGAAAAGGACACAGGATTCCCAATGTATGAACAGCGAGACCGAAGCCTGAATTAGTAAAAGCAGGACACCGAGAATGGTCTTGAGAGACCTTTCCTTAGCCTAATTTAAATTTGCTGCCTTGATACGTCGTAGCCAATTATATACTTAGGCGGTCGTTCATTCATTAACCATTAATCTGTTCAGCAAACAGTTTTATTCAACGCTGAGTCCGAGATTCAGAATAGATTCAGAATAGGGGGAGGAGATGCGACAGGCTTTCACGGCCCAAGGGTTTCAGCACATGTTCGTCTGTCTGTCTGTCTGAGATGGGGTAGGCACATGGTCTGAGCAGCTCTGGTTTTAAAATTGCAACCCAGTGTGACAGTTGCTGGCATTGGTGCTTATGGTACTTTCTTCATCACAAATTAGAAAGCACACAGGAGAAATACCTGCAGCAATGCGGTAAGAAACAGTTCGCTTCTAAATAACGTAAACATCAAAATGGACGAAGGATGAGAGAGGGCAGCTTGTAGTCAGGAAAACACACGAGAAATCCAAGTGTCAAACATGAAAAGGTGTGAGCTTTACTCAAAATTCCTGAACCTTCGAACATTCACCCATTAGAGAGTTTCTAAAACCTTTTTGAAAGCTATAACCTAGACCTCCATACACCATCAGTTGGAGAGCAACTGGACGATATTTACTAAAACGTGAGCTGTTGTGACTTTCCGTGTAGACTGCATCATGGCTTCCAGAGTTTCACAGCCCCTCCCTGGAAAAAGATCATCCTCCACCCCATGGCCGTGTGGCCTGCAGGGCCTCCGGGGGATACAGACTCATCCCCGCTCTGCGGGGACCAGACTCAGCCATGGGATGCGTATCGGCCAACAGCGTGAGCGTGGCCATGAACTTCGCCACGTCCAGGACATTTTTTAGTTATGCAAAATATTTTGGGTAATACTTCTTTTTAAATTTATTTTTTATTGAGGTAAAATAGACATTACATATAATTTACCAGCTTTACCATGAGAGTGGTAACAAATACGTTTATATTCTTTCTCCCCCTTCGTGGTTCATTTCTGCAAGCCCCCTTGCTCATTTCCTTTTGTTGTGAGCTCAGCCTGTTTCAGATGAAGGCTGATCTTTCAGTCAGGATCCTAAAAAGAAGACACGTCCTGGAGGAGAGCCCAGGAGAGCACAGCCGGGCTGTCGCAGACCTGGTCACCAGGATGAAACGTTAGCAGAAAGTCAGCGTTCTTGTTTCAGAGCATTGAGAGTCAGGAGTTGTGTGTTTGAAACCACAAGATTATTTCATGAGCACTGACTATAAAACCTTCTTAAAACAGCAACTACAGTGCTACCAGCCAGCTTAATGAGGCGCAGTCTTACGCATGTGCAAAGATATAAGTAAGAGGATTTTCAGCAATGCTGTTTCGTGATAGCAGAAAATGAAAGAAAACAGCCTAACTATCCATCAGTAGAGAATGGACTAAATATTATTATATTTCCATGCAATGGGATGTGATGCATTTCTTCAAAAATGAAGTTTTACAACTTTTAAAAATTATTTACATAACTGAATATTATAGTATTGACCTTTCTGCCACCTGACGTTTTCACTCAACCTTATACTCTTCACGTGGGTCTGTGTTATTAGGTGTAATCTACTGATTCATTTCGCATGCTCTGTAATATTCTGCCATGTGAGTAACTGCGTTTCATTCATTTAATCTCCTGCTAACGAGTAGCTAGGTAATTTCCCACTTGTGACCTGTACATAGTTGCTGTTAGGAACAATCTTCCACTTGCCTCCCTGTGCACAGGTGCAGAGGGTGCTCCGAGTTGTGTTCCCAGGAGTGGAGCCGGCACGTCAAATGCACAAGCAGCTTCAGATGTCACGGATATCTCTAAGCTGTTCTCCAGAGCGGCTGTACCCACTTGCACCTCCACACACGGCTTCACCCTCTAGTAGTGGCCAGACTAGATGTCGACTGTACAAAATATGTTACACTGAGACATGTTATATCATACTATATATGGCGTGTATATTATTATGAATACATAGCCATGTGGTAGAAATATCTTTTAATATGCAGGAAAATTATAAACATTAACTACAAAATTATGGTTGCTTCTGAAACGAGAGAGGGCTGGGATTAGGGAGGGAACGCAAATGACATTGTAGCTATTTGTTATGTCTTGTTTTTTTTTTTTTTAACTCAATACTACCTATTTATCAGTGTTTTCCCCATGTTCTATTATTTTGTTTCATTTTCGGCTTTTTCATTTTTATTTGTAATTAATAATTGTTTATATTTATGGGGTATGTGATGTTATTTTTATTTTTTTGGTTTGGGGCTCTTATTTTTATTTGTAATTAATAATTGCATATATTTATGGGGTACAACGTGATGTTATATACATGTATACACTGTGGAGTGATTAAATCAGGCTAACTAACATACCTGTCATCTCATGCATTTATCATTCTTTGTGGTGAGAACATTTAAAACTCCACTCTCTTAGCAATTTTGAAATACACAATGCATTATGAATTACCTACAGTCACCATGCTGTTCAATAGACACCAAAACGTATTCCTCCCGCCTCGATGAAACGGTGTACCCTCCGACCAACATCTCCCCTTTCCCCACCCGCCGCTCCCTCATTTCAGCCTCTGGTAACCGTCTTTCTGCCCTTCGTTTCTATAAAATCAGCATTTTCAGATTCCACATATGAGTGAGATCATTTGACATTTCTCTTTCTGTGCCTGGCTTATTTCACTTAGCACAATGTCTTCTAGATTCCTCCGTGTTGTCACAAATGACACAAGTCCCTTCGTCTCTAAGGCTGAGCAGTTCTCCATTGTGTAGATGTACCACGCGGTTTAATCCATTCATCTGTTGATGGGCACAGCGTCTCCACGTTTGGGCTGTTATGAATAGCGCTGCAGTAAACACGGAAGTGTGGACAGCTCTTCAACATCCTGATTTCAGTTCCTTTGGATCTTTACACAGCTGAATCATAGGGCATCATAGGGAAATTCTATGTTTAGTTTTTGAGGAATCACCATACTGTTTTACAAAATAGCTTTACTGATTTACATTTCCACCTACAGTGTATAAGGGTTTCCTTTTCTCCACCTCCTCACCCACACTTGTTAGCTTTCCTTTTTTTTTGACGATAGCCATTCTCACAGGTGCGAGGTGATATCTTTTTGTGGTTTTAACTTGCATTTCCCCAGTGATTAGTGATGCTGACCATTTTTCATGTATCTGTTGCCTATTTGCATGTCTTGACAAATGTCTCTACAGGTCGTTTGCCCATTTTTAATAGAGTTATTTGTTTTCTTGCTATTGGGTAGTTTGAATTCCTTTTATATCTTGGTTAGTAGCCCCTTATGTGATATATGATTTGCAGATATTCTCAACACAATTCATGGAATGTCTTTCATTTCTGATTTTGTGTCTTCTCCCTTTTTTCTTAGTCTGGCTAAATTTTTGTCAGTTTTGTTTAGCCTTTCAAAAAACAAACTTTAAAAAACTAACTTAAAAATAGAGCAATACAGTGTAATGTTAAGATTTTAGAAAGCTTGCAGATATATACATGCAACCGTTTTCATTTTCATGTTATCTTTGTCTATGTTTAAAATACTTGCTATATGTATGTGCAGACAAAAATTTAAGGACATTTCAGCAACATTAGGCTACTTCTGGGACGTGGGGATGAAACAGATCACTGATACTTTATTCCTTTCTTTAGGGTTTGAAGTTTTTTAGAAACATATATCAAGTTTATGGGTTAAAAGATGAAAAGCGACTCATTCAGGCTCAGTAGCTTTTTTATTGTACGGACGAGACAAAGACTTAAAACTATCTATACCTGTGGTTTTTTTCCTCTGTAAAATATGGTTAGAAATATCTACTTTGCAGAGCTGCTGTGAGGATTACATTAGAAATTATTCATTAAAAAAAATCTAACAGGATGCCGTTTACTTAGTAGGCACTAAATAAATAATAACTGTTTACAGTGTTAATAAGGAACATGGGAGATGTTCTGTCTGCAAGTTTACTCACCCTGAATTGACCAAGAAAACAGATACAGATTCTTTATTTTTCAATAACTGATCCGTTCCTCCACTTGAGTTCCCCATGGGGGGAAAAATGGATCTTCGAGCCAAGAAACTTAGTTTGATTCAATAATATAAACCGGCATTTAAGTCTCTTTTGGAAAGTGCTGCCTCTTTGGGTGTAAATATGTGGACTGTCAGGTCCCTATTCCCTTACTGGGTAGAAGGTACCATACTTAGTAAACAAAAATTTAAGATACTTAGTTATATTTGAATGTTAGGTAAACAACAAATAATTTTTTTGTAGTATGTCCCAAATACTGCATGGGACATACTTACAGTAAGAAAATATGTATTGTTTATCTGAGCACCGCATGCAGCCAGGCACCCTGCATACCATTGGCAGCCCCCTCTGTGGGTGAACGGAGGGGGCACCATGCTGGGGAAAAGGCCCTGGACTCCATGTACATGGGATCGAGCCTGGATCCAATCCCTGGGCAGCAGATGGGACTCCGCGCTGATGTCCATGGCCAGCATGACCCACAGTCTGTGTGTCTCAGCTCAGCTACACCTGTGGACTGGAACCAGCCAGACCTTCTGCCTCACCTCTCAAGGGTAGAGGACTCCTTGCGCTTCCACCACATCCTCTTTGGGCCCTGAACTGGGGTGTCCACTGTGGAGCCTCTGCAGTGGGGCCCTGAAGCCCTCAGCATAGTGGGATCCGTAGCAGATTCCCTGGCTCTCAGCCAGTTGTCAGATGGCCCCTCAGACGTGTGTGGACAGTTTTGATGATGGCCTGAGAAATACTGAACTCCAGCCATCCCTCTGCCAGTTACTGTGCACCCTTCAGCTTTCCTGTGGCCACCCCTTATGAGTCCATGGCATCCTGGGTCCGTAGCCTAAAGTGGAGCACAAGCAGCAGCCCTGGCCACAGTGTTGCCACAGCACATCTGTCTCCCTCAGACCACCCACCTCACACCTCCTCTTTCTCCATGCATCTTCCCACAATCCACCTGAGCCAAAGGGGCAGACTCTCCTGCCTCTCCTCCCTCTCCTGCCTCTCCTGCCTCTCCTCCCTCTCCTGC
>PVKV010031656.1:0-20756 GCA_004027835.1 Alouatta palliata | reverse complement strand
CAAACTCCACAGCTTCTGCACAGAAAAAGAAACAGTCATTAGAGTGAATCGGCAACCAACAGAATGGGAAAAAATTTTTGCAGTCTACCCATCTGACAAAGGGCTGATATCCAGAATCTACAAAGAACTGAAACAGATTTACAAGAAAAAAACAAACAAGCCCATTCAAAAGTGGGCGAAGGATATGAACAGACACTTTGCAAAAGAAGACATACATGAAGCCAACAAACATATGAAAAAATGCTCATCATCACTGGTCGTTAGAGAAATGCAAATCAAAACTACATTGAGATACCACCTCACGCCAGTTAGAATGGCGATCATTAAAAAATCTGGAGACAACAGATGCTGCAGAGGATGTGGAGAAATAGGAATGCTTTTACACTGTTGGTGGGAGTGTAAATTAGTTCAACCATTGTGGAAGACAGTGTGGCGATTCCTCAAGGACCTAGAAATAGAAATTCCATTTGATCCAGCAAACCCATTACTGGTTATATATCCAAAGGACTATAAATCATTCTACTATAAGGACACATGCACACGAATGTTCATTGCAGCACAGTTTACAATAGCAAAGACCTGGAACCAACTCGAATGCCCGTCGATGATAGACTGGACAGGGAAAATGTGGCACATATACACCATGGAATATTATGCAGCCATCAAAAACGATGAGTTTGCGTCCTTTGTAGGGACATGGATGAACCTGGAAACCATCATTCTCAGCAAACTGACACAAGAACAGAAAATCAAACACCACATGTTCTCACTCATAGGCGGGTGTTGAACAATGGGAACACATGGACACAGGGAGGGGAGCATCACGCACTGGGGTCTGTCTGAGGGAAAAAGGGGAGGGACAGCAGGGGTTGGGGAGTTGGGGAGGGATAGCATGGGGAGAAATACCAGATATAGGTGATGGGGAGGAAGGCAGCAAATCACACTGCCATGTGTGTACCTATGCAACAATCTTGCATGTTCTTCACATGTACCCCCAAACCTAAAATGCAACAAAAATTATAAAATAAAAAAAAGAAAGATAAGTAGGAATTCATCAGAAAAACTCCAATATTCTACATATACAGTGACCCAAAGAATGAAAACAAATGGCATGTTCAAGGAATTGCCACTAGCTTAGCTTGCCAAAGCGGGGGGCAAGTGGCAGGAAATAAAACTAAAAAAACATTGTCAGAGGCTAGATTGTGTAGGGACTTGGAAACTATGCTTGCGAATTTTCTTATGTCCTATAGGCAATGTTTAATCCTGAAAGAATTTTAAGCAAGAAAGAGATGTGTTGAGGTTTATGTTAGGAAACAATATCTCTTGGGACACACTGAAGGGGGTTCGAATGTAAGACATTGAGTCCATTTGGGAAGATCCTGGTTAATCCCAGTGGGGAATTATGAGGGCCTGACCTATTATGAATAAGAATTACTTATTCATAATTTAAGTCCACATTTTAAGGTGTATTCAAAACAGAGAGGCCAGGTACCTTGGCTCATCCCGATAATCCCAGCACCTTGGAAGGCTGAGGCAGGAAGATCACTTGAGCCTAACTCAGGATCAACCTGAACAACACAGCAAGATCTTGTCTCTACATAATAAAAAATTAAAAAATTAGCCAAGCATGGCGGCATGCACCTCTAGTCCCAAGGACTCAGGAGGCTGAGGTGGGAGGATCACTTGAATCCGGGAGATGGAGGCTGCAGTGGGCCATGATCGTACCACTACACTCCAGCCTGGGTGACAGAGAGAGAACTTGTCTCAACCTCCCCCCTCCCCTACAACATATAAACAAACAAAACAGACAGATCATGATTGACTTGGATAAAATCTGTAAAATGCTACCTCTCAGGGTCATCTTGAGGTTCATAAGGGTAATGGAGAGGAGACTGAGGACCACATGAGGCAAAGGAACTTCTTGGGCATTTTTTTTTCTTTTTCTTTTTCTTCTTCTTCTTCTTTTTTTTTTTTTTTTTTTTTTTTTTAAGAGTCAGAGCCTTGCTCTGTTGCCCAGGCTGGAGTGTAGCATTCAATCACAGCTCACTGCAGCGTCAACCTCCTGGGCTTAGGCAATCCTCCTACCTCAGTCTCCCGAGTAACTGGGATTCTAGGCATGCACTACCATGCCCAGCTAATTTTTTATTTTTTAGAGATGAGATGTTGCTATGTCGCCCAGGCTGGTCTTGAATTCCTGGGCTCAAATGATCCTTCTGCCCTGGCCTCTCAAAGGACTGGGATTACAGGCATGAGCCACTGCTCCCAGTCTAATTTTTTAATTGACTTTTTCACTGGACAAATATAATTCATGAATAAACTTTAGTTGTAAAAGAAAATGCGGCACATAAATACCATGGAATACTATGCAGCCATAAAAAGGGATGAGTTCATGTCCTTTGCCGGGACATGGATGAAGGTGGAAACCATCATTCTCAGCAAACTGACACAAGAACAGAAAACCAAACACTGCATGTTCTCACTCATGAGTGGGTGTTGAACAATGGGAACACATGGACATAGGGAGGGGAACATCATACAACGGGGCCTGTTGGGGGATGGGGAGCTAGGGGAGGGATAGCAAGGGGTGGGGGGATTGGGGAGGAATAACATTAGGAGAAATACCTAATGTAGATGATGGGGGGATGGAAGCAGCAAACCACCATGGCATGTGTATACCTATGTAACAATCCTACACGATCTGCATATGTACCCCAGAACTTAAAGTATAATAAAAAAAAAAAGTTTAAATGCCAAAGTCCACTTTAAAAATGGAAAGTTCCACCCTATTCTACTTTCATCGTCTAAGCAACCAGTGCTAGGAATTTGTATATCTCTTTCCAGAACTTTTTATACACTTACACGTGTATACAAATAATCTGGTTGCTTTTTGTTTGTTTTGTTTTATAAAAATATCACATTATACATATTGTTTTGCGAATTACTTTACCCACCCAACTGTATATCTTGGAGATCACTCCACGTTAATGCATAAAAATCTACCTCATTTCTTCTTTTCTTTTCTTTTTTTTTTTTTTTGGAGACAGAGTCTTGCTCTGTCACCCAGGCTGGAGTGCAGTGGCATGATCTCGGCTCACTGCACCCTCTGCCTCCCGGGTTCAAGCAATTCTCCTGCCTCGGCCTCCTGAGTAGCTGGGATTACAGGTATCCACCACCACACCCGGCTAAGTTTTGTTTTTTTTAGTAGAGACAGGGTTTCGCCATGTTGTCCAGGCTGGTCTTGAACTCCTGACCTCAAGTGAGCCACGTGCCTTGGCGTCCCAGAGTGCTAGGATTACAGGCGTGAGCCACCGCGCCTGGCTGACCTCATTTTTTCTAACGAAGGCACAGAATTCCATAGTATGGCTGAACCATGAATGTAACCAGCCCACTGCTAATGGTCATCAAGGTTATTATTATCATTACTAACATTAGTATGACAGAGTGCTATAATTCCCATTCCTGTATGTTTATCTCTGAATGAATGTACAAGTATTTCTGCATAATAAATTTCTACAAGTAAAATCAAAAAGTATGTATCTTAAACTTTCATAAGTAACACTGGGTATGTCTCTTGCCCAGTGATTCCCAATTGGGCGAGGGAGAGCTGCCTTTCTGTGTTGCCTGGGAAACATGTCAAAACCACTGGTGGCCATTCCCCCTGGTCCATTCTGACATGCTGTCCCCCATCAGATTCTTGGGGGGAGGGAGAAGCGATGTATGTAGTTCCCTGGGTGATTTTGTTCCAGGTCTTCCTCTCTTGAGGACCATTGCAACGGCTTTTCTAATTAGACTGATGCCCTGAGTTAATTCACTTCCCACCGGAGAGAGTTTGGTTGACCACAATCCCTATGAGAGAAAACGTTCCTTTAATATTTACAGGTCTTGTATTCCTCAAGAAGCCATTCTTTTTCCCTCAGAGTCAATGTTATTTATTGAACATGCCTGATTCAACAGAATAGCGTAAACATAGGTCAGTGATGATCCACGAAACAGAAGAGAATCCGGAGGTTTTTTCTATTTCATCTCCAGGCCTCCAGTCAAAATCGTCTTTAAACCACCCTAGCAGGGTCAGGACGAGGGCCTCCTGGCCTTGTCTTCATCCTGGCCCCATACTCCAAACAACTTTCCTGAAAATTCAATAAGAATGTAAATTTTGTTTTTGGAAAAACAAACAAAAAAGGTAATTGACAAAACAGTATAGTGTTCTTAACAAGACAGGAACCTAGAATTGAACCTAAAAGGCAAAGAGACAGTTAAACCCTTTAACAACTTTCAAGTGAACAATTTAATCTTTCTGTAACTTCCCTGAAAAAGAAAGTGTAACCTCAAGAGGCAAAGCACGTAACTAGAATTAAAAGGCCCAAGATTTAAAAGAAAGGACTAAACTTGAGAAACTGGGATTAATTATCTAAGAAGGGAGAAAAATAAAAGGTAGGGATTTAAATTAAAAAAAAAAAAAAAGCTTCCAAGCGCAAGAAACACAGTGGTATGAAGGATGATCAACAGCTGCTTTCTGTTTTCACCGTGGATGAGTCCCTTAGACAGAGATTAAACTACACATGAAGGAAGATTTACAAATATCTTAAAGTAAACCTTCATTATAGTTAAGCATTTAGATGCATTTAAAAGGGAAATAACAGATTATCCTTACTTTTCAGAATGTGAATCTATATTAAAACAGTATTAAGCTGTGTCTAAGCTCAGTAAGTTACCTGGTAGATAAGAAAGGGTTGGTTATATAAGAAGGCCCTCTTTCCCGGATGATTTGCTCCAAAGTGACACCAAGCCCTGCACAGCTGCTCAGGGCAGATGTGGGCGTCCATAGGCAGGTATCAGAGACCACGGCGCAGTGTCTTCTCATTCTCGTTTATCTAACAAGGAGCTGGTGAATGGATCTTTCTCTCCTCTGTGTCTCACACACCACCACCACTACCACCACCACATTACTTTTAAATGTTTTAAAAATATTTCCACAAAAAAACTTCTCCTTCTTAATTCTTAATTGCACTGATTTGCACAAATTGCAATTCTTATTGCAATTTGCACTTAATTGCAGTAACTCCTGTTATTATTCAAAATAGTAATAATAACACTTTGTCAGTTCCCTTAGACCCAAACTTCCTCCTCCATTCATATGTTGCTTCCTGGGGGAAAGAATGACAAAGAAATAGATGCCCTCCTACCCTGTTGGTAAGTCCTTGGTGCCCCATCTTTCGGGCTGCTGTCTTGAGTACACAAGGACCTAGTTAAAGCTTTTATAAGCAGTTGGATTCAGCTCTCCCAGCTTTTCCCAGCTCCCTCTCTATTTCTCTCTTGGTCATTTTCCTTGATAAAATTTTTACCCATTTAATGTTGCCTTGGTGTCTGCCTTTCAATGCACTTATGATAAGACAGCGTTCTTTTGTGTAGGATCTCTTTCACTCAGCACATTGTTGTCAGAATATGTCTTCATTTGTGTTGTCAGAGCTAAACACCACATTTCCACGGAGACACCACAATTCTCTGTATACACCTCAGGTCAAGTTAGCGTTTTCAACATCACCCAGATGACCCAAGGAATGTTCTTTTTTCTAAATTACTTCAGTCATTCTCATGCATGCTGCTGCTGAAACTTATCTCCCTCATCCTTTATCTGTACTGTTTCGTTTTGGACACAAGCAGAGTCTGACAGGTAATCCTGGAAACTTTTCTTCCTTAATAAAACAGCAAGAGAAGTGGTATTTGAACCAGAGTGATTCCATCTCGAATAGGGGCTAGGTAAAATGAGGCTGTTCGATTTTCCCCTATGGTAAATAATATCTACGATAATTGAGGATTTATTGTGTTCCAGGCACTGTTCTAAACACTTCCTATATAATAATTGGTTTAATCCTCATGGTAAGACTTACAAAGTAAATATATTGTTATCCCATTATTGATGGAAACACTGAGGTGAGAGAGGTAAGCAACTTGTCCGAGAGTGTTCAGGTAGTAAGCAGCTACAGTATCAGTATTGATGATCAGACTCAACACGCTTTCCCAACCCTTTCTCCTAAGGGGTTGCATTCCCAGGAGGTTTGGCATTCTAAGTCACAGGATGAGATAGGAGGTTGGCATAAGATACAGGTCACAAAGACCTTGCTGATAAAACAGCATAAGGTAAAGAAGCCAGCCAAAACCAACCAAAACCAAGACGGTGCTCACTGATCATTATACGCTAATTATAATGCATTAGCATGCTAAAAGACACTCCTACCAACACCATGACAGTTTACAAATGCCATGGCAACCCCAGGAAGTTACCCCATATGGTCTAAAAGTTGGGGTGGACCCTCAGTTCCAGGAATTGCCCACCCCTTGCTGGGAAAACTCATAAATAATCTACCCCTTGTTTAGCATATAATCAAGGAGTAACAATAAATATAAGCAGTTGAACAGCCCATGCTGCTGCTCTGCCTATGGAGTAGCCATTCTTTATTTCTTTACTTTCTTAATAAACTTGCTTTCACTTTACTCTATAGACTCATCCCAAATTCTTTCTTATGCAAGATCCAAGAACTCTTTCTTGGGGTCTGGACTGGGGTCTCTTTCTTGTAACAGTATGTGTGCACAGAAATGTTTGTCCCAGCTTGTTTAGATATACAATGTGCGCAACAGTACAGAGATTAAGAACATGGGCTTTGGATGCAGACTGCCTGACCCAAGTCCCTGCTCCACTACAAGAATACAGTTGGCCCTCCTTATCTATGGGTTCTGCAGATGGGAAATATTCAAAAATAGAGATAAAAAATAATAATACAATGAGAAAAAATAATACAAATAAAAAACCAATACAATATAACAGCTATTTACATATCATTTACATTATACTAGCTATTGTAAGTAATTTAGAGATTATTTAAAGTATACATGAGGATGTGCATAGACGGAATGTACCATTTTGTATAAGGAACTTGAGCATCATGAGTTTTGCTACCCTAAGGGATCCTGGAACCAATCTCCCTGATACTGAGGGATGACTACGTATCAGGTAGGAATGCTTTAGGCAGCAAGTACAGGAAAGCAAACCAGCAATGGTTTAAGTAGGAGTTCATTTTTCTCACATTATATGAAGTCTAAAAACAAGCAGCCCCTGACATTGGTTTGCAGGATTAACAATGTCAGGTCTAGCATCTCTGTAATTCCCTTGATCTTTTCCTTATACTTGCAAGATGGTGAGATAGCTGCATCATCTTAAATTCTCTCTTCCATATTCAAGACTACAAGAAGTGCTGAGTCTTTGCAAGAAGCTCCCAGCAGACTTCTTTGTATGTTTCATTGGCCTCTCCTAGCTGTAAAGAAAGTGTTTTTCTAGTCTAATGGTAGAGGTGGATGAAGGAGAAAGGGTTGGGAAAGAGTGTTGAGTTTGATCATCAATACTGATACTGTAGCTTCTTACTACTTGAACAATCTTGGACAAGTTGCTTACCTCTCTCACCTCAGTGTTTTCATCAATAATGGGATAACAATATATTTACTTTATAAGTCAGTGTTTACCAGGGCTGGGATTAAGGGTTAGGAATGGGGAGATGTAAGTCAAAGGATACAAAGTAGTGGATATGTAGGAAGGATGAACAAGTTGAAAGATCCAATGTATAACATGAGGACTATAGTTAATAATAGTGTATTTTATTCAGGATTTTTGCTAAATGGGTAGATTATAGCTGCTCTTGCCACAGGGTGGGATGGGTGTAGGGGATAGAGAGGTGGAGCATGGGTAACAATTTGAGGTGATGGATACGTTAATTTCTTCCACTATAGTAACAATTTTACTGTATATATGTATCTTATAACATCATGTTGTATCCCTTAAATATACACAATACTATTTATTTATTTATTTTCAGAAAGGTCTTGCTGTGTCACCCAGGCTGGCATGCAGTGGTACAATCATGACTCACTGTAGCCTTGACCTCCCTGACTCAGCCTCCCGAGTAGCTGGGACTACAGGTGTGTACCATCATACCCAGCTAATTCTTAAAAATTTTTGTAGAGACTGAGTTTTTCTATGTTGCCCAGGCTGCTCTCAAATTCGTGGACTCAAGCAAACCTCCTGCCTTGGCCTCCCATAGTACTAAGATTACAAGCATGAGCCACTGTCCTGCCAAAATTTATTTTATTTTTTTTTTAAAAAGAATTGCTTCTGGAAGGACCCAAATGAAAACACAAACACTGAAGCACAGTGAAGGGAACAGAACAACCACTATCCCCTGACAGACTAATGGTGAAATGAGGCAAGCATCGGCTCTGTGAAGTCAGATAGGGCTGGACTCTAATTGTCTATGTCCTAATCCTGTGACCCTGGTCAAAGTATATACTATCTCTGAGTGTCAGTTTACCCACTTGTAAAGTCTTACTTATAGAGTTGTCGTGAGTATTAAACAAGATAACAGATGTAAAGGGCACAGAATATAGGATGAACTTAAAAAGAGATGAGATTGTTATTACTACTAGAAAGCCCTGCAACTCCTACCCCCAGGCTACGCAACGGAACAGAAAACTGTACTTTCTATAAGAAAGTGTCCTCCCAGCCTGGCCAACGTGGCGAAACCCCATCTCTAGTAAAAATGCAAAAATTAGCCAGGCGTGGTGGTGCACACCTGTAATTGCAGTTACTTGGGAGGCTGAGGCATGAGAATCGCTTGAACCTGGGAGGTCGAGGATGCAGTGAGCCAAGATAGTATCTAGGTGACAGAGCGAAACACTGTCTTTGAAAAAAAAGTTGGGGGAGGGCCTCCCAGAGAGAATCCTCTTTCACACTCACATGTACCATTCCAGTTTCTCTCAAATACCTAAAGTGGAAACACACGCCACTCCAGCCTGATTCCTACAAGGAATATGCTCTAACATGTAATAGCTGATAATTCAGCAAGTTTCTTGAAGGGTTAATGTCTAACCTAACTCATCACCTCAAACCAAGCAATGGCCTCAATCACATGAATCACTTCAGATTTTTCAACAGAAGCAGCCATTTACATCAGGGAGCTGCAAAGCCCATCAGATTTTCCCAAATTTCCTGTATTTTGGGATCAGCAGCCACTATGAGATAGGTTATCTACATAACTGCTCTGGTACATTTTAATGGTGGAATGACCACCATCTCCCTTAAGGGAAGAAAAATAATGATGATTTGAATATGCATACACTTTTACTCCTCCAAGTGTGTCTACACATGTGATTTTATTTTGTATTCCAATAGTTCTAACATCAAAACATTTTTCCTCTTTTTAAATCAGAATTTTTGTAAACTGCACTGTATTTCCCATGGTTGTGTCTTCTGGGTTTTATAGACTAAATAAATCCTCCTTCGTGTTAACACCTTTCAATAGCTGTAGACTGCTGCTGCAGTCCATTCTCCTCCCTCCTTTCATGCTTTTAACCATAAAATTTACTTCAAACCCATGTGGAGGAGGCAGGTAGAATGTCATAAAGCACCATAAAACTTCATCAGCAGTGTCTTCACATATATTTTGTATATTTCCTCATTCTTCTTTCCTCCTATTTCCTGTAATTATTGTTGTGTCTCTTCTCTGATTTCAAGAGAAGATGGATATTCTAGGTTGAAATAAATGTTGGCAACATCACTGGAAAAAAAACAATTTTTCAAGCCTCAGGCCTGCAGAGTCTCTTTAAGACAAAAACAATTGTAGCTACCTTGGTACTTCCTCCTCTCCTTGCTTCCCTCTATGTCTGGTTGAAGGCGTTTAAATCCTGCTGCAAAATTTCTACAAAGCATACGGTGAATGTGGCTTCAGTTACTTCTCTGATAGCCCATTCAGACATCTTAATCTGACATGCATGACGATTGAAAATACTTCCCTGTAACTGTACACACACACACACACACACACGCACACACACACCCGTGCCATTCTGCATCTCTGATGCACACCATCCTCTTCTCGCTCAGAATCCAGGCTCCATGTGACTATGTCATAGCCAATCTCCCACCAAGCTGTGTCCCAGATTCAACTTCTACCTCAATTAAGGAAACATGGGAGACAAAGCAGCACTTATTTTTAAATTAAAAAGCCTCCTGGCTTCCCTTACAGACTGCCTTGAGTGTGCTGCCCTGATCAAAGCCGCTTTGAACACTCTTCTGCTCTGGCAGGGACAGGAAAGAACGTTGCCCATAGAAAAAGCTAATGTGAAACATGAGAGCATCAGGAACATACGAAGGGCTGAAGTCCCCCTGGAAGAAGCTCAAAAGTTTGTTTGTCTTCATTCCAAGAGTTTTCGAAGAACATGATTAAAAACAGAAGTATCATGATTCTAATTCTTTTTTTACTTATTCTCATTTCTGTAGGTTTTTCCATTCTCAGTTCTCTATCATCATTTGTTTGCTTGTTTGTTTATTGCTTCTTCATATGCTTGCCAAGGGGAAATTAATTTTCCCCTTGGATTAGCTTTCTCAAAAGCCCCTTTGATTTCATTTTTCATCCAGCTCCCCTACCCCCAGTATTTCAACTGCATTCCCTGCTTCTCTGCAGCTCCTCTTAAAAAAGAAAATCATCACTAATGCAGCAATCATTTTTGCCATTTCTCACCCTCCTTTAAACTTGCTTTGAAAAAAAAATGTTGACAGTAGTATGATACATAATACACTCAAATTGGAAACAACTCGAGTGTCTATCAAGTGGTGAAGAGGCAAATTGTGATATGTCCATACAATGGAGTATTACTAGCAGAGAAAAATAATGAACTGCTGATAAATGCAGCATCATGGGTGAATCTAAGCAAAATAAGTGTTAAGTGAAAAAGAAGCCAGACATGAAAGGGTATATCCGTATCGTTCTGTTTATACGGAGTTTGAAAATAGGCAAAACAAATCTGTGCTGATAGAAATCAGAACAGTGGTTGCAGGGAGACAGAATATTGCATCAAAGTAGGCACGAGGACATTTTAGGGGGTAATGGAAATATTCTTTATCTGGATTAGAGTGTGTTTGCATTTGTCAAAACTCATTTAACTGTGGGTTTTAGATCTGTGCATTTAAAGTCTGTAAATTATATCTCCATGAAAAAAAAATAAAAGATTTTATGTATTTATTTATTTATTTTTATTACACTTTAAGTTCTGGGGTACATGTCTAGATTGTGCAGGTTTGTTACATAGGTAGACACGTGCCATGGTGGTGGTTTGCTGCATCCATCACCCCGTCATCTACATTAGGTATTTCTCCTAATGCTATCCCTCCCCAGTCCCCCCGGCCCCTGCAATTCCTCTCCTAGCCCCCCACCCTCCAGGCCCCAGTGTGTGATGTTCCCCTCCCTGTGTCCGTGTGTTCTCATTGTTCGACACCCACTTATGAGTGAGAACATGTGGTGTTCGGTTTTCTATTCTTGTGTGAGTTTGCTGAGAATGATGGTTTCCAGTTTCGTCCATGTCCCTACAAAGGACATGAACTCTTCCTTTTTTATGGCTGCATAGTATTCCATGGTGTATATGTGTCACATTTTCTTTATCCAGTCTATCATTGATGGGCATTTGGGTTGGTTCCAAGTCTTTGCTATTGTGAACAGTGCTGCAATAAACATACATATGCATGCGTCTTTATAATAGAATGATTTATAATCCTTTGGGTATATACCCAGTAAAGGGATTTCTGGGTCAAATGGTATTTCTATTTCTAGATTCTTGAGGAATCACCACACTGTCTTCCACAATGGTTGAATTAACTTACACTCCCACCAACAGTGTAAAAACGTTCCCATTTCTCCACATCCTTTAAAAGGCCAGGTGCAGTGGCTGATATCTGTAATCCCAGTGCTTTGGGAGGCCGAGGTGGGAGGATCACTTAAGCCTAGGAGTTGGAAACCAGCCTGGGCGACAAAAGGAGACCCCATCTCTACAAAAAGTTTAAAATGTAGCCGGGCATGGTGGCATGTGCCTGTAGCCCCAGTTACTCAGGAGGCTGAGATAGAAGGATCACTGGAGCCCAGGAGTTCCAGGCTGCAGTGAGCTATGATCATGCCCCCACTCAAGCCTAGGTGACGGAGCACAACCCTGTCTCTAAAAATTTTTTAAATAATAAATTTAAAAGGAAATAATTAAGTAAATAGTGGTATGGCTTATGACATGACTATATAAAATCATTTTTCTGAATACTATTAATAACATGGAAAAATGCTTAAATGTGAGAAAGAGAGGACACAAAATTGTGCCTAAGAATGGCTCCATTTTCCATAGAAAGCCTCTACAAAATAACAATAATAGAAACTCAAACTCTGGCCAAAAACAACAACAAAAAAAGGCCCCATTTTTCTCTCTCTCTCTTTTTTTTCTTTCTGTCACCCAAGCTGGAGAGCAATGGCATAGTCTCAGCTCACTGCAACCTCTGCCTCCCAAGTTCAAGTGGTTCTCCTGCCTCAGCCCCCCGAGTAGCTGGGACTACAAGCACATGCCACCATGCCCAGCTAATTTTTGTATTTTTAGGAGAGATGGGGTCTCGCCATGTTGTCCAGGCTGGTCTTGAACTCCTGACCTCAGGTGATCCACCCACCTTGGCCTCTCAAATTGCCAGGATTACAGGCGTGAGCCACCGCCCCCAGAGAAAGACCCCATTTTCATAAGAAAAATTTTATACAGGATACACATGGAAGAAGATGGAGGCATTAAAAAATAAGAAGACAATACTATTTATCTTCTTTTCATATATGGGACTTTGCTTTCCTTAATGTTTGGTCGTGATGTTTATTTAAGGCAAGACCTTAACAAAAAGGCAAAAACTCTTTCAAAAGAGAAAACACAAGCTGTACCTATTTGACTATTTTAGTCACCCAAAAATGTGTACTGGGCTGCACGGGAAGTGAATGGATCCCAGGAGCCTGCGTGGTTTGCTTTCCAAAATTCCTTTGTTTGGTTCAGCAGACTTGAATTGGGTTTCTATCCCTTTGTCCAAGTGGCCAGAGCCCTGAAAGTCTGTCCTTTAGCGGACCCATCCACCACGTCTTTGCGTCTTAAACTAGATGTGGTCAATGATGATATCCAAGCTGCAGGTACAGGGTTTCCTATCCAAGTCGTTTATCTAAGTAATTTCAGGAAATGCTAAATAACTGTGGGAGGAAGAAATACTTACAGAATGCACCTGATAAACCCATTTTCAATAAGCATTAAGGGGGATGATAGGGCTTTTTTTTTCTCCTCCAGATCAAGTTTACTTGAAGAAGATACAAAACCTGCAGGAAGTGATTAAGAGTCTTGGTGATTCTTAGACTTCTTTTTAAAGAAATGATACAAAGAATATGAAGATCACTCTTGAAAGGAAAGAGAGACAGGCTAGGTAGCAGGCAAAAAAAAAAAAAAACTAAACTAAATATAATGGAGTTTTCATAAATAGCAACCAAGGGAAAAGTGAATTTTTTATTTTTATTTTTATTTTTTTGAGACAGTGTCGCTCTGTCACCCAGGCTGGAGTGCAGTGGTATGATCTTGGCTCACTGCAGCCTCCACTTCCTGGGTTCAAGCCATTCTCCTGCCTCAGCCTCCCAAGTAGCTGCGACTACAGGCGCATGCCACCACACCTGGCTGATTTTTGTATTTTTAGTAGAGAGGGGGTTTCACCATGTTGGCTAGGATGGTCTCGAACTCCTGACCTCAAATGATCTGCCCACCTCGGCCTCCCAACATGCTGGGATTACAGCCGTGAGCCACTGTGCCCTGCCAGGAAAGTGAACTTTTTAAAAATAATAATGGCTTGGGACAGACTGGCTACATTCTCCTACCTTGTCATCATTTCCTTAATTCACTGATGAATATATCTTCAGGAGATAATATGTCCCTATTTTTGTGGAGATATAGGAATACACCATATGTTGTTTTATTGCATTTCACTTTATTGTGCTGCACAGACAACTGTGTTTTTAACAAACTGAAGGTTTGTGGCAACCCTGTGTCAATCAAGTCTATCCGTGCCATTTTTCCAACAGCATGTGCTCCCTTCCTGTCTCTGTGTCACATTTTGGTAATTCTCAACATATTTCAAACTTTTTCATCATTATTCTATCTGCCATGGCAATCTGGGATCAGCAATCGTGGATGTTATTATTGTAACTGTTTTGAGGCACCATGAAACTCACCCATAGAGCATGAGAAAGAATAAATGTTGTTTCTGTGTTCTGACTGCTCCACCGACTGCTCATTCCCTTGTCTTGGTCTCTCTGTCTCTCTCTCTCTCTCTCTTTCTCTCTCTCTCTCTCTCTCTCTCTCCTTTCTCAGTCCTCCTGATTTCCTAAGACACAACAATATTGAAACTGGGCCAATTAATAACCCTACTATGGCCTTCAAGTGTTCAAGTGAAAAGAAGAGTCGTGCATCTCTCACTTTAAATCCAAAGCTAGAATTGTTAAGCTTAGTGAGGAAGACATGTGGAAAGCTGAGATATGTTAAAAAGATAGGCTTCTTGCACCAGTTAGCCAAAGTGCAAATGGGAAAAAAGAGTTCTTAAAGGAAATTAAAAGTGCTTTTCCAGTCAACACATAAAAGAGAAGAAAGCGAAACCACTTTATTGCTGATGTAGAGAAAGTTTTAGTGATCTGGGTAGAAGATTAAACCAGCCACAACATTCATAGAATTGAAGAGAGTTGGGACCTTTCTCTGGATTAGGCTTTGATACTCTGGATTAGGATTAAGGCAAAATGTTATTCAGAGAAAGGCCTTAACTCTCTTCAATTCTGTGAAGGCTGAGAAAGATAAGGAAGTTGCAGAAGAAAACCTGGGAGCTAGCAGAGCAGTTGGTTCCTGAGGTTTAACGAAAGAAGCTGTTTCCACAACATAAAAGTGCAAGGTGAAGCAGCAAGTGCTGATGGAGAAGCTGCAGCAAGTTATCCGGAAGATCTAGCTAAGATCATTGATGAAGGGGGCTACACTAAGCAACAGATTTTCAATCTATATGAAACAGTCTTCTGTTGGAAGAAGATGCCATCTAGGACTTTCATAGCTAGAGAGGAGAAGTCAATGACTGGCTTAAAGCTTCAAAACATAGGCTAACTCTCCTGATAGGGACTAATGCAGCTGATGACTTTAAGTTGAAGCCAATGCTCACCTACCGTTCAAAAAATCCTAAAGCCTTTAAGAACTATGCAAAATCTACTCTGCCTATGCTCTATAAATGAAATAACAAAGCCTGGATGACAGCATATCTATTGATAGCATGGTTTACTAAATATTTTAAGCCCACTGTTGGGACCTACTGTTCAGGAAAAGAAAAAGATTTCTTTCAAATATTACTGCTCATTGACAATACATCTCATCACCCAAGAGCTGTGATAGAGATGTACAAGAAGATTAATGCTGTTTTCATGCCTGCTAACACAACATCCATTCTGCAGCCCATGGATCAAGAAGTAATTTTGACTTTAAGTCGTATTATTTAAGAAACACCTTGTATAAGGCTGTAGCTGCCATAGAGAGTGATTCCTCTGATCAATCTGGACAAAATAAACTGAAACCTGTCTGCAAAGGGCTCACCATTCTAGATGCCATTAAAAATATTCGTGATTCATGAGAGAAGGTCAAAATACCAACATTAACAGGAGTTTGGAAGAAGTTGATTACAATCCTCACCAATGACTGGGAGAAAGTAACTGCAGATGTGGTGAAAACAGCAATAAACTTAGAATTAGAAGTGAAGCCTGAAGATGTGACTGAGTTGCTGCTATCTCATAATAGAACTTGAATGGATAAGGAGTTACTTCTTATGGATGAGCAAAGAAAGTGCTTTTTTTTAAAAGATGGAATCTACTCCTGGTGAAGATGCTGTGAACACTGTTGAGATGACAGCAAAGGATTTCAAATGTTATATTAACTTAGTTGATAAAGCAGCAACAGGGTTGGAGTGGATTGACTCCAATTTTGAAAGACATTCACCTGTGGATAAAATGCTGTCAAACAGCTTTGCATGCTACAGAGAAATATTCTGTGAAAGGAAAAGTCAATCAATGTAGCAAACTTTATTGTTTTCTCATTTTAAGAAATGGCCACACCCACCCCAACCTTCTGCAAGCACCGCCCTGATCAGTCAGCAGCCACCAGCATTGATGCAAGACTCTCCACCAGCAAAAACATTACAGCTCACTGAAGGCTGAGATGTTAGCATTTTTTAGCAATAAAGCATTTTTTCATTAAGGTATATGCCTTTTTTAGACATAATGCTATTGCACGCTTAATAGACTATAGCATAGTGTAAGCATGACTCTTATCTGCACTGGGAAACCAAAAAATCTCTCATTTGTGTGTGACTTGCTTTATTGTGATATTCGCTTAATTGTGGTGGTCTGAAACCAAATCCACAAGATCTCCAAGGTATTCCTGTACTTCTTGATTGACCAGTTCAGTTCCTCTTCTGAAGAAGGGTAGTGTCAGAGTGGATGCTGTTACTTGCCTACACAATGTGAGTTAAGGCTTGCATTACCTTTGGACGTGGCACAGGTTGAGTATCCTGTATCTGAAATGCTTGGGACTAGACATATTTTGGATTTGGCAATTTTTTCAGATTTTGGAATACTTCCATATGCATAATGAAATATCTTAGGGATGGGATCCAAGTCTAAATATGAAATGCATTTGTTTTTCTTCTACACATTATACACATAGACTGAAGGTAATTTTATACGTGATTTTAAATAAATTTGTGTATAAAACAAAGTTTGTTTTAAGTACTTATGTGTGGAATTTTCCACTCATGGCATTATGTCAGGTTCAAAAAGTTTTGCATTTTAGAGCATTTTGGATTTCAGATATTCAGATTAGGGATACTCAACTGTAATGGATTTTCTTATTTTTAAACCAGTTTGAGCATTATTTCTGTTACCTGCTGCTGGAAATAACCTGACTGATACAGATGTTCTCTACTTGATGCATATAAATAGGTTTGTATATCATCTTTTGCTTACATATATGCATAATTATTTTTGCCTCATTCTTTGGCAACCAAGTATTTTTAAAACATATCACACAGCTAATTGTGTTCATAATATAATAATACAACTCTAATAAGACTAACCAAAAACCTAAATTCATAAGATTTGCTAAAAATCTGTTTACAGTTCAATCATGTATTTTTTCATTCAACAAGCAGTTATTGAGAATCTACTATGTATCAAGCATTAAATAATGTGAAGTCTGCTGCACCCTAATTCTGTCCCTTTAAATTACATTTGAGCACAAAGAAAATAGGGCAATCTGTAATTATGCATATATTCATTACCAACTACTGCACAAATATTTGGCTCATAACTATGAATTAAATGGTATGACATTTCCATGAGAAAATTAATTACTTGAACATGTGTTGTATAAAATACGTTAAATCATTTAGTTGGATGTCGTAGATTGCATGTTAGTTTTTAGCCAGGGAAATACATGAGAAATAAGCATGAAATGTACACTCTATACATTGTAAATGTCATGCCCAAAGGCCTTTTGCAAGTGAACAATTTTTTCCTGGATGAGGAGAGTGGCATCCAAAAGACCATAAGATCACAGATTCAAAGTAGGGAGTCGTTTTGCAATGAGTTTTTCGTGCACTTCAAGGTTGCACCCATTGATAACTTGTCTGTTTAGAGACTATGTGTTTTATACAAACAGCTATGTGCAAAGAATGGGTAGATTAATCATTTCAGATACCAAATTGCCATCTAAAATAGTTTGGAATTCTAACAGCATAAGAATAAAAAATAAAGATTTGCGGTATGATGTGAGTACTTACATTCTGATGCTTTTTATGGTTTCAACAATTTTGAAGGAGAAGGATCTATATAAAGATCTGTAAGTTAGAGATTGTAATAAATGCCACTCGAGATAGACATATAATATTACAATAAATGATAGTGCAAGATAACTACATTTTTAAAGAGAAACTAGTAAGGTTAGATACACACACAAACAAAATAAAGACTGTATTTATTTAGAGCCAAGAAACAGTTCAGAAATAGAAGGAACATCCCCAGGGAAGCATATGGACTTCACTTTATGTGCTCTACAGGGAATATGCTTATTCAGTCAGGCATACGGCAGAACTTTCTCCATATTAATATAGGGACAGGGTAAGAGTGACGCCTATCACATAAATTAATCATGTTACAGCAAGTTTTCATTATATGTTCTTTGATTTTAAGCCCAAAGATTTATCCTATAAAGTATTCAAGCTCATTTAATTGGAATGTCTAATGTCAAACTTCCTGTTCACAAAAATAGTATTTGCCTTTCAAGTTACAGAATTTACAAATGGCTTTATTTATTTCTAAGTGTCTTAGTTTCAGTACGATCATTCTCTAGCCTGGAATGAATTACTTAAACACATTTGCGTTGAGATGGTACTTTTTCTATCAGGCACCGAGGTACATTCCTTTGCTCTGATTAAGTCTTCTCTATGTGGGAATCAATGTTGTCATAATTGCAGCGGATAGGATGAGTTCACCACAAGTAATGTTCTCAGAGGCTGTGGGCGTTTTGCTTTAGGAAGCAATAACAAGAACTTTCCTGTGTGGACTTGGATACAGCCCATGATTTGAACTACTTTAAATTCTGTGGGTAGAGGTCATCGTATTGTTTATGATCTTTTTTCTTTTTTTTTTTTTTTTAACAAAAAGGGATATGTCTGGATGGGAAGGAGGAATGTGTAAGGAAATGTTCTCCAGTCAAACCAGTAACCTACGTTACTGAATCTGACACTCAAGAGTAAATCATTTTTTTACACATCCATCTCCATATGAGAAAATGTAGTCATCATTATTGTTTTGATTTTCTAGCTTAAAAATGAGCAATTAACAATTAAAAATAATACATTTTAAATTTCACAATTGCTATGGTCTCCATGTTTGTGTCCCCCCAAAATGCATATGTTGAAATCCTAACCCCTAGTGTGAGGGTATTAGGAGGTGGGGTCTCTGAGAAGTGAGTAGATCATGAAAGCAGAGGCTTCATGTATGGAATTCATGCCCTTGTAAAAGAGACCTGAGGAAGTTTGTTTGCCCCTTCCATCATGGGAGGACACAGTAAGAAGGCATCATCCATGAGTCAGAAAATGGACCCTCTTCAGACACTGAATCTGTGGGTTCCTTGATCCTGGACCTCTCAGCCTCCAGAACGGTGAGAAATAAATTTCTTTTCTTTATAGGCTACCCAGTCTATAGTATTTTGTTATAATAGCCCAAATGAACTAAGACAACAGTGTTATTTACATACCCTAATATATTTCATGGGTGACTTAATATTTTCACTCACCATCAAAAATATCAAATATCACAGGCTGGTGTGAGTGCAGCAGTGTTTACAACTAATTGATCACAACCAGTTATAGATTTCTTTGTTCCTTCTCCACTCCCACTGCTTTACTTGGCTAGCCTAAAAAAAGAAAAAAATAGATGCCACAGTTTGTACTTTGCTTCACTGTTTTAAATTTAAAAACAAACACAGACACCAAATGATAATATAAAATGATAGAATTGAACCATCTCATGTTCTGTTTCTTGTGATTTACAATAACTGTAATATTGCTTATTTCTAATCTACTCTTTATTCCTAGGAATATGCAGTGCCACAGTAATTAGAGACAAAAGTGGTGCCTAAACCAGCTCTCACAACTGTGAACCGTTACAAAATTAATATCCAAAGAAATACATGTGTCTGAATCCTCATGTTTTAGGGGCTAACCATATACCTGGGAATTCTGGAAGCTGACTTCCATTTAGACCGCAATGTTTATTAAAAGATAAGTAATAACATTGTGCTAATTGAAGCTCTTAATATATTATTACTAGGCAACCAAAACCACAGCTTTTGTTTAGACCTTAAACCTGCTCTGTCCAAAGCAATAGCCATTAGCTACATGTGACTACTTAGCACTCACAATGTAGCTAGCTCAAATTGAAATATGCTGTGAGTGGAAAATACACTTCAGATTTCAAACTCAAAAACAATACGATGATCTCTACCCACAGAATTTAAAGTAGTTCAAATCATGGGCTGTGTCCAAGTCCACACAAAAAAATAAATAAAATATGTTATTAATAATTTTATATTGATTGCATGTTAAAATGACAATGTCTTGGATATGTTGGTTACATTAAGCATATTATTAAAATTAATTTCATTTATTCCTTTTTTAATGTGGTTATTGGGAAATGTTTGTTATTAAATTTTTTATTAATACAAAGTAGAAGTACATATTTTGGGGGTACATGTGATAATTTAATGCATTCATATAATTCATGTAATTTGTAACGATCAAATTCATGTAATTGAGATATCCATTACCTTAAATATTTGTCTTTTCTTTATGCTAAAAACTTTCTAATTATCCTCTTTTAGCTACTTTGAAATATACAATAGATTATTGTACGCTATATTAACCCTACTGATCTATCAAATACTACGTCTTTTTTTTTTTTTTTTTTTGGGATAGTCTCGCACTGTCGCCCGGGCTGGAGTGCAGTGGTGCAATCTTGGCTCACTGCAACCTCCGCCTCCCGGGTTCAAGCCATTCTCCTGCCTCAGCCTCCTGAGTAGCTGGGACTACAGGCACGTACCACCACATCCTGCTAATTTTTTGTGTTTTTAGTAGAGACGGGATTTCAGCATGTTGGCCAGGATGGTCTGGATCTCTTGACCTCGTAATCCACCCACGTTGGCCTCCCAAAATGCTGGGATTACAGGAGTGAGCCACCGCACCCGGCCAAATACTAGGTCTTAATTCTTCTATCAAACTGCATATTTGTACACATTAATCAACCTCTCTT
>PVKV010031655.1:0-20763 GCA_004027835.1 Alouatta palliata | reverse complement strand
ATCTTTCGTATTAGATTAGAAATCTAATAAGGATTTATTAATCAGCATTCTAGAAAGTTTTTTTTAAAAAGCCAAGCCATGGACAAATCAAAATTATAAAAATTCAAACTACTATTAATCCTTATTAGCTTTCTAATAAAGAGTCTAACCACGCACTTCCAGGAAATGAAAAAGTCAGAACTAAACCCAAAATTGGTAGACAAAAGAAGAGTTGGCCTTTTGAAAAGATAATCAAAATCAACAAACCCTTCACTAGGCTAATTTAAGAGAAAATATCCAAATAAATAAAATCAGAGATGAAAATGGAAACAAAAGAGCTAATACTGCAGAAATGCAAAGGATCACAGAGGCTACGATTAACAACTGTACATCCAAAAAGTTGAGAGCCTAGAAGAAATAGATAAATTCCTGGACACATACAACCTGCCAAGATTAAATTATAAAGAAATAGAAACTCTAAACAGACCAATACTGAGTGAGAACATTAAATCAGTAATAAAATGTCTGCCATTGAAAAAAAGCCCAGGACCTGATGAGACTAGCATTACCCTGATTCCAACACCAGCTGGACACAAGAAAAAAAAAAAAAAAGGAAAACTACAGGCCAGTATCCTTGATAAACACGGATGTAAAAATTCTCAACAAGATGCTATCAAACCAAATTCAACAGAAAATTTAAAAGATTATTCACTGTGACCAAGTGGGATTTATCCAGGGATGTAAGAATGATTCAACACATGCAAGTCAATAAATGAGATATACCATATTAACAGAAAGACAGAAACCATATGATTGCTTCAGCAGATGCAGAAAGAGCTTTTGACAGCTTTCAACATTCGTTTATGATAACAACTGTCAACAAATTTGTTACAGAAAGTATGTATCTCCACACCACAAAGACCAGATATGACAAACTCACAGCTAAGAACATATTAAACAGGAAAAGCTGAAAGCTTTTTCTCTAAGATCAGGAACAAGACAAGGATATCCACTTTCATCACTCTTATTCAACATAGTACTGGAAGTCCTAGCCATAGCAATTAGGCAAGACAAAAATAGAAAACATATAAATTGAAAAAGATTAAGTCAAATTGTTCCAGTTTGCAGACAACATGGTCTTATATACAGAAAACACTAAAGACTCCACCAAAAAATTGTTGTAACTAACCAAGGAATTCAGTAAATTTGCAAGATACAAAATCAATACACAAAAATCAGTAGCATTTATATGTGCTAATAGCAAACTACCTGAAAAAGAAATTTTAAAAAACAATTTCACGTACCATAGCTATTAAAAAGTAAGATACCTAAGAACAAACTTAACCAAGGAGATGAAAGATCTCCACACTGAAAAGCATAAAATATTAATAAAAGAAATTAAGACACAAATAAATGGAAAGACATCCCATTTCCAAGTATTGAGCTTTTAAAATTATTTATTAAATTTTTCTTAAATTGCTACACAAAGAGTACCATGTCCAAGTATCGGAAGAATTAATATTGTTAAAATCACCATACTACCCAAAGTGATCTGCAGATTTAATGTAATCCCTATCAAAAGAACAGTGACATTTTTCACAAACATAGAAAAATCAATCCTAAAATTCATGTGGAACCACAAAAGACTCCAAATAGCCAAAGCAATCCTGAGCAAAAAGAACAAAGCTGGACATATCACCCTACTTAACTTCAAAATATACTACAAAGCTATAGTAACCAAAACAGTCATTATGGGCACAGAAACAGACACATACACCAGTGAAACAGAACAGAGAATCCAGAAACAAATTCATGCACCTATAGCCAACTGATTTTCAACAAAGTTGCCAAGAACACACACTGGGGGAAAGACCATCTCTTCAAGACATGTTGCAAGGAAAATTGGATATTCACATGTTAAAGAATGAGACTAGACCCCTTCCTCACAACATATACAAAAATGAACTCAAAATGGATTAAAGGCCTAAATGTAAAACCCAAAACTATGAAACTACTAGAAGAAAACAAAGGGGAAATGCTTTATGACATTGGGCTGGGCAAATAATTTTTTAATAAGACCTCAAAAGCACAGGCAACAAAATGAAAAGTAGACAAATGGGATTACATCAAAATAAAAACTTTCTGCACAGCAAAGGAAACACTAAACAGAGTAAAGAAACAACCTACAGAATGGAAGAAAATATTTGCAAACTATACATCTGACGCTACTATCCAGAATATATAAGGAACTTAACAACAACAAAAACTTATTTTAAAATGGGCAAAAGATCTTATATTTCTCCAAAGAAAACATGCAAATGACTAGGAGTTACATGAAAAAAAATGCTCAGCATCACTAATAATTGGAGAAATGCCAATCAAAACTCAATGAGATATCATTTCACTCCAGTTAGACTGGATATTATCAAAAAGACAAATAAAAACAAATGCTGGTGAGGATGCAGAGAAAAAGAAATGTCTACACATTGTTAGTGGGAATGTAAAGTAGTACAGCCACTATGGAAAACAGTATAGATGTTCCTCAGAAAATTAAAAACAGAACTACTATAAGATTCATCCATCCCACTATGGAGTATCTATCCAAAGAAGATGAAATTAGCATGTTTAAAAGATACCTATACTCCTATATTTATCGCAGCATTATTACAATAACCAAGATATGAAATCCACCCAAGTGTCTTACAGTAGATGAATGGATAAAGAAAATCTGGTATATACACTAATACTATTAATACTATTGAGCCATAAAAATGAAATGTCATTTTTGACAACATGATGGACCTGGAGAACATTATGTTACATGAAATAAGCCAGACATGAAAAAACAAATACCATATTATCTCACTCATATGTGGAATGTGGGGAAAAAAAAGGAGTTGCTACTATAGAAGCGAAGAATAGAACAAAGGATAATAGAGACTAGGAGGGAATGGGAAAAGGGATGAGAAGTCGAGGCTGATCAACAGATACAAAGTTACAGTTAGGAGAAATGAGTTCAGTGTTCTACTGCATAGTTGGGTGAGGATAATTAAAAGCAAGCTATTTTGTAGATTACCAAATAGCTGGAAGAGAGGCTTAATTGTCCTTATCACAAAGAAACAATAAACACACAAGGTGATTGACACACTAAATATCCTGATTTGATCATTATACAATACATATGTATCAAAACATCAAATTATATCCCACAAATATGCACAATATAATGTGTCAATTTTAAAAGGCATCTAATTTTGTGACAGAATTCCCCCCAAAAAGAAATTGGGGGCTACTGAAAGGGAGGATAAGGCAATGGTTGGTGGAGTACCATCTGTGTTGGTTAGAATTAGGTTCAGCAGCCGGGCACGGTGGCTCACACCTGTAATCCTAGCACTTTGGGAGGCCGAGGTGGGTGGATCATCTGAGGTCAGGAGTTCAAGACCAGCCTGGCCATCATGGTGAAACCCCATCTTAAAAAAAAAAAAAAAAGAATTAAGTTTAGCTGTAAGTGACAGAGACCCCAGCTAGCAATTGCTTAAACTTAGATAGAAATCTTTTTTTTTCTCTCTCTCTCATGAAAAGTCCAGTAAGGTAGTTGAAAGCTGGTATGGTTTATGACAGCATCATGCACCCGAGCTCCTTCTGTTTCTTCTACTGCAAATGCCATGTTTACCTCATTGCCGAGATGACTGCCTCAGCCATTACATCTGCAATCCAACCAGCAGAAGGGGAAAAGCAAAGGAGAAGACCATGCTCATTCCTTTTAAAGAAACATCCCTAAAGTTGTACATAAAACTTTCTACTTATATCTCACTGGCCAAAACGTAGACACATAGTCACAGTTTGCTGCAAGCAAGGATGAGATTCATAGCCTTGACTCTAGGCAACTTATAGTCTCCATAAAAAATCATTTTACTCTGGAAGAAGGAAGATTGAATATGGAGGTTGACTGATAGTCCCTTGCTCAGCATCCTCAAGTACTGAAAGTAACCCCTCCCCAGATTTCACAGAACTCCCTGGCATGAGTGACTACACCAAGTTACGATACTTCATTCCAAGACTTTGAGGACTCAGAACTCATTGGGGAATTACATGAGCCATCAAATGTGAAAATTGGAAAACTGCTGATCTTCTTTAAAGCCCCAATATCCTTACATTATTTCCCTTCCTTTCTTTTTTTTTTTTTTTTTTTTTTTTTTTTTCTTTGAGATGGAATCTTACTCTGTTACCCAGGCTGGAGTGCAGTGGCATGATCCCAGCTCACTGCAACCTCTGCCTCCCAGATTAAACAGCATCTCCTGCCTCAGCCTCCCAAGTAGCTGGGATTACAGGCACGTGCCACCATGCCGAGCTAATTTTTGTATTTTTAGTAGAGACGGGGTTTCACCATGTTGGCCAGGTTGGTCTCTAACTCCTGACCTCAAGTGATCCAGCTGCCTCAGCCTCCAAAGCGTTGAGATTACAGGTAGTAGCCACTACACCCGGCTCCTCCCTTTTTTTTTTTTTTTTTCCTACATCCTATTATTGCAGCTTGAGCAGCAACTAGTCTAATGAAAAGACCACTAACTTTGGTTCAGAAAACCTGGTTTTGAATTTTGAATAAGCCACTTATTAGCTATATAGTCTTAAAGCATTAAATCTATCTGTGCCTCATTTTCTCATCTGTAGAATGGGGATTATAAGGTCTCATCAGATTGTGTTAAAGACTAAGCGATAGCTCATAGTAGCACTCGGAAACTGGTAGCTACTATTATCACCAGGCTTCTCCGTCCCGGAGGTCATTCCAGCTGTCTTCTGCATTATCACCCAACAAGTGGAGTTTATTAAATGAGCCTTCATTCTAGGGCTAAGCCACATGGTTTTCAAATAATCCATATGTTAAGCCACCCAACATAAGCGGATAGGCTATAAATCAAATTAGATCCAAAGTCTGTCACAGATAAAAGGGACCTTCATATGCCTTGATTTGTCATTTTTCTGTTTGCTGCTGTTACCATTATTGCTCATAACAATGGCAAGAGCTGTCATTTGTAAAATCCCCCTGCTGTGCCAGGCACTGTGCTTTGAAACTTCACAGTGGTCCCATCAGGTGAGTTTTTTCATTCCCCTTTAACAGATGAGGAAACTGAAGACTTTGCCACAAGTCACCCAGTGCCAGCCTGGTACTCAGATCTGAGTCTAAAGCATCTGTGTTTGTTAGAATTAGGTTCAGCTGTAAGTGACAGAGACCCAAACTAGCAAAGGCTTAAACTTAGATAGAAATTTCACAGGAATCATATGGCATTCTGTTTTGAATTTTCTGAGCAACACCATACTTTTTCCATAGTGGCTGTACTACTTTACATTCCCACCAATTATGTGCAGACATTCCTTTTTCTCTGCTTCTTATTATTTGCTCTTTTTATAATTTTTATGTTTAAAAATCCCCAAAAACCATAAAAGAAAATAACCCATTTTTACATCACTTTTCTTCCTTTGAAGTCTTTAATAAAAGAAAAAGTGAAAACACCCCCCAGCTCTTCCAAACTCTCCCTCAGAGATAACGACTGTTAGCAGATTGTTTTTCATGCTTATGCAGTTTAATATTCTTTAAATTTTTATTTTTACTGTTCTGCAAACAAGTCATTTCAAACAGGAGGAGTTAAAATAGCTATGTTTAAAGCCTGCAGGGAAAGATGACTTTCATTCTACATATGCTGGCTTCTGTATCTTTATTTGTTCACTCATTCAACAAACATTAACCAAGTACCTCATACTTGCCAAGAACTAGTTAGGCACTGAGAATACAAAAACGAAGAAAATTCACGTCCTCTCTTGGAGAAGTCACCAGCCTAGAACATGGTGACTTCACCCATCATTGCACAAAATGAAATGACCTACAATCAGGATGAGGGGCAAAAATGACAGAAAGGTCCAGGCAAGGAGATGCTTGAGTTCAGAATTAGGGGAGGCATTCACTGCACAGACAAGAAGCTATGCTATTCTGAGCAGAGGCCAGTAGGAGACAGCCCAGGGGCCTCTTATGTGGCTAGAACATCATGGAAGGAAGCGTAACAGTGATGGAGATGAGGCTGGAAAGGGCAGTTGGGCCTTGAATTATATTAAGTCTTTGCAGTGCATCTGACATTCCCATCTACTACAAACCCTCTTGTTCTAGAAGGAAAATAGATGTTGAACATGTGGAAATATTATTCTAGAGGAAAGAAACGTGTTCAATTTCTGAAAAGAGAGAAGATCCATTTTAAAAATCCGTCAGGAATACGATTGGCAATTTATAAAATGAAATCGTGATATGATACATGCTACAGCATGAACCTTGAAAACATGCTAGGCAAAAGAAGCCAGTCATGAAAGAACCTATGTCAGTTTCTTTCATTTATATGAAATGTTCAGAACGGGTAAATCTATAAAGATAGAAAGTAGACTAGTGGATACCTAGGGGTGGAGGGGATGGGAGGAAATAGGGAGTGACTGCTAATGGGAATAGGACTTGGGGAGGGAGAAGAAAATGTTCTAAAATTGATGATGATGGTTACACAACTCTGAATATACTGGAACCACTGAACTGTACAATTTAAGTTGTATGGTATGTGGATTATATCCCAATTAAGTGACTCAAAAGAAAGCGTAACAGAATCTTAAAAGTCTCTCCATCATTAGAAAATAATACTCCTGAAAACTGCCAGAAATAAGTATGTGTTCAAAACAGGCTTTTGTTATCAGTTTCTTTTCCATCACCGTCCTTTGAAAAATATAGAATATCTTGAATGTGAATTATCCTGAAAGTTCATTGGTCAGTCAACAACCCAGGTCTATTTTTTTCTCCCGTGTTTAATACAGAGGTTACTAGAGGACAATGACTCTCAAACTGTCGCTTGAATCACCTCCATCAGAATCACCTGTGGTGTGGGTTATCAATGCAGATTCCCAGACACCATCTAGGCCTAGGAAATCAAAATCTCTGGACGTGAATCCCAGGGATTGGCACTTTAATTTTGAAACATACCAATGTTTGAAGACCTCTGCTCCAGACTATGATGCCTGGCTTATAATTTACTCCATTTCATGATGTTAGCCCCCACCTGGTTTCTGAGTCTGAGCTGATCCTAAATAGACCCATATCATGGAACACATCAAAACACCCAATGCAGAAGAACCTTTGCAAAGAGATATGAAAATAAATGCAATCTGTGTATGACTACAGAAGTGACTGAGTGTTCACAGAACGTGTTAAGGACAGAAGGAAGTGGATAGCCAGGAAATTTAGGACCAAAATCTGATTAGATGAATGACCTCAAATCTAACTTCTCTGACCTCAGTATACCCAGAATTAAAACAAAGAGGGCCTGTACATGGTGGCTCATTCCTGTAACCCCAGCACTTTGGGAAATCAAGCTGGGAGGATCGCTTGAGACCAGGAGTTTGTGACCAGCCTGGGCAACACAGCAAGACCTCTACAAAAAAAATTTTTTTTAAACTTACTGAACATGGTGGCATGCACCCATAGCCCAAACTACTTGGGAGGCTAAGGTGAGAGGATCTCTTGAGCCCAGAACTCAAGGCTGCAGTGAGCCAAGGTAACACTGCTGTACTCCAGCCCGGGAGACAGACCAAGACCTTCTTTTGAAATAACAAAAACAAGCAAACAAAACAAAAAACAAAGAGGGCTATCACCAGCATCTCCAAAATTCACATTATTGAGATATTGTTTACTTATGATAAAATGCACCCATTTAAGTGTACGTTTTCATGAGTCTTGACACCAAACTCTCAGATTCGTTCACAGTATTACATGGGTGTGCATGAGAAGCTTTTTTTTTTTTTTTTTTGATAGCTTTGTCTTCATGGGCCTGGTAAACAGAGCAAAAGCATCACTTCCCAGGAAATCTCCTTCCCCACCCTGATCAGGCCCAGCCAATCATTTGCCCTCAAACATCATGTCCCCCTTGCCTTTGTGGTCCCTCACTACTGGTTGTGACTTCCCCAAGGCTGCCCAAGAGTCTCCCTGGAAAATCTCAGGTTTGTGAGTGTTTCCCACTTTCCTGGATGCTGAGGAACCATTTCTAATTTCCTGGCCCCCTTGGTTTTTATAGGGTTGTCAGTTTATCAGTACCTCATAATGGCTCCTTGCTGAGGCACTCCCATGGCTATATTCACATTCCAAGTTCTGGGTTTGAGGATTTACGTAGCAGCTGAGATTCACTTGCTATGGAAGATCTGTCACTCAGGCTCATTCTTCAACTGTTACAGGATGGAAATTCTTGACTGTGAGTTGTCCAGGTTCTTGGTGTGTTGAACAAAGAATCAAACAAAATATACAAACAAAGCAGCAAAAAAATCAAAACGATGAAAGCACAGATTAATTGAAGCAAAAGTATACTCCACAGAGTGAGAACAGGCTTGACCAAGCAGCTCAAACGCTCCAATTACAACGTTCTTTAGGGTTCTTATTAAGCTAAAAGAATTTGGTAACACCCACTAGGTGCCCTTTAGAGACCTCCAATTGGTTACACCTTATGAAAGATTGGTCCATGACCAATCAGAGGCTGAAGTGGAGATGGTTCATGACCAATCAGAGGTTAAAGTGGTCAATCAGAGACTTGGCCTGTGGTCAATCAGAGGCCGAAGTGGAAATTTTCATCTTGTTATTTCAGGAGTGAGGATGTGGCTTGTATGCTACCTAATCTTGCCTAGAACTGGCTGCAGCTGCTGTTCTTTTGCTTATGCCTTAACCCTTGGTTACACTCATTCCTTACCGTCTCTTGCAAAAGGCAGGGGCTGTGACTCGTGCATCTTGGTAACCTCGGTTCTAGGATACCGTGGTGAATGGCAGAGAATCGTTGCTTGGTCTCCATCCCCCAAGTAAATAGAAGAGAAAGAGGTGGCGGTGGCTCTGAGGGACCTCCTGGCCTTGTTAACACCAGTGGCTGCATCTTGTCCGCAGGAAACTGCAGCCTCAACAATGCCCTGGCTGCCCATAACCAGGTGCAATTCCGCTTCCCCAGAAAATGAGACTGGAGAAACGATCCTAAGTAGTTGCACTCCAGGGAGGATTGTGAATTTAAAAACAAACTCACTTTCTTTATGCTAAATTATCCCCCACTTTTTACCACCCCAACTACTCCTTAGCTACAGAAAGCTCATCACAAATCTACTCCTCTGTCCAATCAAATTATTCATGTTGACAAAGACCAGAATAGCTTATTAAGGACCAGGTTTGCAGGTGACTGCGTCGTACTGAGAATCACAGTTCATTTTTAGAAAAAAAAACTCGAATTCACAATCTCAGTTGCTTGTTTCATTTCCTGGCTATACATTTCCACTTGTGGGGCTGTTGTTGCTGCTCCTGATACAATGTCTGGGAAATTAGAACCTAGAGACTCTGGGGAAATGTACATGTGGGCTTTCTTCATAATCTGTAGAGGGACCTTTGCATCCTATAGAGGATTCTGAGCGTGGGGGACACACTGACACATCGATTACCCCTTATGTACCAGGCACTAGTCTACTCCCTTTACATACTTGTGAGATGTGGGATACTGGTCCCATTTAATGAATGAAGAAACTGAAGCTCAAAGAGTCTAAGGATTTTTCATCTCAGAAAATGTCACCATTTTCCCTTCAGTTGCTCATGCCAGAACACTGGGAATCCTTCTTAACTCTCTTCCACTCATCACTAATTATTTTCCTTTGGCCCACAAATTAGGTCTTGAATCTACATGAATTCCTTTATCCCTGTAGCCATTGCCCTGGTCTAGGCCACAGTCACTCAACAAGCAGTTATTGATTGTCTGGTATGTACCGATCTCTGTTCCAAGAAGCTGGGATATCTGAAGCAACAAAACGGGTGAAGATCTCAGCCCTCAAGGAGCCTGCATTCTGGTCATTGCTTTAGGTTACGGCTCTATCCTCTAGCTCATTCTCCTCCCACACAAATTCAGTTGACTTTTCCAAAATAAAAACTTGATCATGTAATTCCCTTTTAAAAATTGACTAAGGGGCTCCCATAACTTTGAGGATACAGGTCTATTCTCCTTAATATGGTTTTGATTCCCTTTCATAACCCGGTCCTCACTATCTGTCCAGTCGCAACTCTCACCATTCTCCTCTCTACCACACACTCCATTAAAAGAAAAAAAAAAAAAAACTACACACACACACACACACACAACTTCCGGATGAACTTTTCTCAATTTATTTAGAGTTAAAGGCACTCCACTGTCTCTAGCCCCCTAGCCTCCATATATGGGGGTCTCTCTGCCCAGCAGTTTCCCTTCCTATATCTCCTATTCAGCCTTTACTTTCAGCTTAAGCTTAGTTCCACTGGAGAGCCTTCCCTGACTTCTACCCTGTCCAGATGATGGTGGAAGCTTCTGCTACATGATCTTATAAGAAAGGCGATCAATAAAAAATCTGGAGACAACAGATGCCGGAGAGGTTGTGGAGAAATAGGAACACTTTTACACTGTTGGTGGGAGTGTAAATTAGTTCAACCATTGTGGAAGACAGTGTGGCAATTCCTCAAGGACCTAGAAATAGAAATTCATTTGACCCAGCAATCCCGTTACTGGGTATATATCCAAAGGACTATAAATCATTCTACTATAAGGACACATGCACACGAATGTTCATTGCAGCACTGTTTACAATAGCAAAGACCTGGAACCAACTCAAATGCCCATTGATGATAGACTGGGCAGGGAAAATGTGGCACATATACACCATGGAATATTATGCAGCCATCAAAAACGATGAGTTTATGTCCTTTGTAGGGACATGGATGAACCTGGAAACCATCATTCTCAGCAAACTGACACAAGAACAGAAAATCAAACACTGCATGCTCTCACTCATAGGTGAGTGTTGAACAATGAGAACACAGGGACACAGGGAGTGGAGCATCACATACTGGGGTTTGTCGGGGGGAACTAGGGGAGGGACAGTGGGGGGTGGGGAGCTGGGGAGAGAGAGCATGGGGAGAAATGCTAGATATAGGTGATGGGGAGGAAGGCAGCAAATCACACTGCCATGTGTGTACCTATGCAACAATCTTGCATGTTCTTCACATGTACCCCAAAACCTAAAATGCAATAAAAAAATACAAAAAAAAAGGGTCTTCCCATAGCCTCGCTTGGGTCACACTTTGGCAGGGCTGTCTTTGCCACTAGACTGTACTCTTTGAAGGCAGGGATGAAATAATGTATCCCCTGTTTATCACTGTATCCAAAGGGATATCTCAGTACTAGTTTTTGAAAGGAATAAATAAATGAATGCTGAAGAAGGGAAGAGTCTCAGTTTCATAACTAGTAAGTAGCCAAAATGGGATTTGAACTTCAAGCTCCTACTTTAAACCACATCATAAGCCACTGTAGGGTAAATACACCTGAGAGCAATAACGAGGGCTCAGTATGGCGGATGCACCTGAATGTGCGTTCCAAGCTAGGGAATCAGGAGTGGCCAAAGTGGAGATTCTTTTCCTTGTCTATGAAGAACATCTGAGTTCCTGACCTGTCCCATGAAAAGTGTCTTACAGGGGATTGAAACCCTAAGTTTTGGAGTAAATGAAAGTTGCCAGGTGGAGGTCTTTAAGGGGAGGATGCTAGGTGAAAATGCTATGTAAACTGCATGCTGTTTGTTTTTATTTTGAGACAGTCTTACTGTGTCACCCAGGCAGGATTGCAGTGGTGCAATTTCAGCTCACTGCAACCTCCACCTCCCGGGTTCAAGCAAATCTTGTGCTTCAGCCTCCCAAATAGCTGGGATTACAGGCATGTGCCCCCACGCCCAGCTCATTTTTGTATTTTTAATGGAGACAGGGTTTCACCACGTTGGTCAGGCTGGTTTCAAACTCCTGACAGGTGATCCACCCACCTTACCCTTCCAAAGTGCTGGGATTACAGGCATGAGCCACCATGCCCGGCCAAAACTACATGCTGTCATGCTGTTTGCATGCAGTTAAGGTTTTCTTGCCCAGCCCACCAGCCCACTACTGCATTCTCTCCCCTGTATGTAGCCCCCAATCAAACCCCATGTCTTTGTCTCGCTGTGTCACCCAGGCTGGAGTGCAGTGGCGCAATCTCAGCTCACTGCAACCTCCGCCTCTCAGGTTCAGGTGACTCTCCTGCCTCAGCCTCCCAAGTAGCTGGGACTATAGGCACACGCCACCACGCTGCAACAATTTTTGTATTTTTAGTAGAGACAGGGTTTCACCACATTGGCCAGGCTGGTCTCAAACTCCTGACGTCAGGTGATCTTCCCGCCTCAGCCTCCCAAAGTGCTGGGATTACAGGTGTAAGCCACCACACCTGGCCACCCCACATCTTATTTACTGGTTCCGTGTCTTCTTCAGCCTCTGGAACCTGACACCATCTTAATGAGGTTAATAGGGGTTTAGCACAACACCCACTGTGAGGGATGTTGTTAGTCATAGGTAAAGTGAGCTTCGGGAATAATTTACCATTGCTTGTCATGGATTTTCCTGATGAGAAGCAGAGCTTAGGCTAAGCAGACAGGAAAGAGGATGAAATATAAGATATAGTGTGAGTGCTTCATCATCCTAGGTCTTAGGATTGATCAATTTTTGCATTGGTTACCAAGGGAATGACAAGAACACATAATATCCAAGTTGGGATAAATTTTAGACATTGCCTTGCCTTTTAGCCCATTAGAATAATAAAAATTGAGGTTAGAATCCGAGGTTTCTTGACACCGGATTCCATGTTTCTGCCATGGGCATAACTGTAACGGGATTGAGGGGAAGGAGGTCTAAGTGCCTAGTCATCATTAAATGGTTCAAAAGTCAAAACAAAAAAATCCCAAATCTGCTTCTGTCCATCAGGGCAGTAGCTATGGAGGACAGCTTCTCACATCTAGATGGAAATTTTTTTTCCAATAAGGCAAAATGAACAGTGCCTTACTGGAAAGGAACCATTGAGCCCAGAAACCACTGTGGGTTATTACAGGAAAATTAACTTTTATCTTAGCCATTTTCCAGTGAAGGAATGAGAGAAGGAAAAATAAAACTTAACCAACTTGCAGAGCTACTTATGTCCACCTGCACTGGGGAGGAAGTGGAGAGAAAGAGGCTTGTGGGACGATTGTGTCAGCTCCATTGTACTGTGTGCCAGTGTGCCAAGCATATCGCATGCCTTATCCCATTAAATTCTCACAACCACCCAGTGGGACATATGCTTGTAGGTGTTGAGCTGGGACTTGATCTGACTTCAAGGCTCAGGTTCATAAACAACAGGCTCTGAGGACTCACTTGGTCATTAGAGTAGTTGGCCATGAACTAGATGAACATTCACTAAATACTGCCCGGTTCAGACCTACATCATCTTTCCCACCCAAGGGAAGCCCCAGCCAAACAAAGAATGACCTCTCAGGTCCTTCAGAGGACCCCATGACATGGAGATGCCCAAGGATTATGAGAGACAGTGCTTAGGCATGGACCTTGCACATTCTAGAAAGTTCTCATCCATTGAGAAGAGCAAAAACAATTGCTAAGCATTGATCATATATATATGTCAAGCACTGTACTCTCCATAGGTACCTTCAAATTATATGTGGTTGACCCCAGGAGATCACTATGATCTCCATCTTCATTTTCTCTAAACCATTTTCAAAGAGATAAGTTAACGTGTCCAATGTCAGACAGATGCTTAGGGTCAGAGGCAGGATTCAAACCTAGGTCTGCCTGCCTCTAATTCTGCTGCCCTTACCCGTGATGGATGCCAAGTGCCTACAGCATTACCGCCAGCCAAATGGCACCACCTGGGAAAAATGCAGTGGGTTGAGGTCAAGAGTCCTCACTTCTATGTCTTTACTTCATCTGTCAGAAAGCACTTTCGTCCCATGGTGACTTGAAGATAAAATCAGGTAATCTTGAAACTCATTGGAAATGTGCACTGTGTAAATGCAGGATCTTTGTTCTGCTTTGAATTATTATTATTCATTGTCCTTGGAAGGAAGTGAAGGAGGAAGACGCAATTTGTTGCTAAGCCCCCAGCTGGAGAAAGACATCTTGGAATAGAATTGTAGGGCAAAGGATGGATGATCATTTCCCTTCCTTAGTCGAAGACCTCTTGCTTTCATTTGCATAAATGCAGATTCCTGAATAGCAAATTGCAGCCACTAAAAGCATTGGCTGACTCTTGACCTGGAGTGAACTCACCTGGAGTGACCTGGAGTTGAATGTGCTTTTCTTTTTCTGAGTCCTCACCCCCGTGCACCCTCAGAATCCTTGGTTGGACTAAAATGGCAGAGACAGTAAAATTCAGTGACTGTTGCTGTGACAACTGAAGACCAAATATCAGCTCATTTCTCACAGCAACAGATCATCCAGAGATTTAAAAGAGCTGATGTATATTTATTTTGCCAGGGTGGGGGTGAGACAGAGTCTAACTCTGTTGCCGAGGCCGGAGTACAGTGGCGCAATCTCAGCTCACTGCAACCTCAGCCTCCGGAGCAGCTGGGACTACAGCTGTGCACCACCACAGGCAGCTAATTCTTGTATTTTTAATAAAGAGGAGAGTTCGCCATATTGGAAATGCTGGTCTCGAACTTCTGATCTCAAGTGACCCTCCCACCTCGGCCTCCCAAAGTGCAAGAGCTGATGTGTTTAAATCCCTGACACAGAGACTTGCACAATGTTAACATTCTAGAAATGGTGATGTGGGGGTAGAAACAGCCCACATTCAGATGGTGGTTAAGGATTTCATTGTTTGAAGATGGACAGGCCCAGCAGTTCTTTTCCTATTTGTGTGGACACTGGACACGGTTTTAACCTTTCTGTTTCCTCTTCTGTAAAACCTACCTCAAACGGTCATTGTGAGAACGAAATGAGTAACCCCGCCAAGCACCTCGTAAACACTTACATTGGTCTGCTCAGATCTCCGTGGCAAAATACCACAAGACAGGCCTTAAACAACAGACGTTTGTTTTCTCGTTATGGAAGCCAGAAGTTCAAGTTCAAGGTGCCAGCAAATTCAACTTTGGGTGAGATCCCTCTTCCTGGCTTCCAGATCACTGCCTTCTTGTTCTGCCCTCACACAGCCTTTTCTCTGCACAAGGAGAAAAAGAGAGCGCTGGTGTGTTTCTCTTTTTATAAGGGCACCAGCTCTATCGGATTAGGACCTCACCTTAATTGCCTCCTTAAGGTCCCTGTCTTCAAACAGGGCTTCAGCATTTGAATTTTGAGGAGACACAACTCAGGCCATGATAGAGTTCAAACAATGGTCACTATTTTGCGCAGTCCATCAAGTCGTAGAAGTGGCATAGATGGAGAAAGTTGATTGCTTCTGTTTCGCATTGCATTGTGCAATTCAGACCACTGCCCCTGTCCCTGCTCCCACTCCAGCATGCACATAAGAACTCCAGGCCCCAGAGGCAAATGTGGTCACCTCTTCTGGGCAGGCTGCTTTCTCCCCAAAGGACAAGGAGGCTTCAGTTGACTTCTAATTACTCAGATCCTCAGGGTTGCTGTCCCTACTGCTATGGATAGGATCTTGCCTAATCCTTTTTAAACATTTTTTAAAAATTTTAAGTTCTCGGGTACATGTGCAGGATGTACAGGTTTGTGACACAGGTAGAAGTGTGCCTGTGTGGTCTGGTGCGTCTATCAAACCATCACCAGAGTTTTCTCTGCCAGACACTCTTTTAAGCTCTTAGTATTCATTAAGTATTTAACTTAGGTACATTAGCTATTTCCCTCAGACCAAGGTGAGAGGACACCCTTCATTCACAGAACCACATCGAAACCGACTTCTCTGTTTCTAGCAGTGGGTGGTTTTGCCAAAAAGCAAAACATTTCACCATTGGCAGATGGAACAACTGAGGATTCCTAGCTGATATCAGGGCAATTGGGATCCTAAAGATCCACAGATTCTATAAAATTCCTCAAGAGAAAAAAAATTGATTGTGTTGTTTCTATTGACAGTTTTATTAATAAAGTAACAACTAATTTTTTTTATTCACTTGGTTCATTTATTTCTCCAGCTTTTATTTTAGGTTCAGAGGTACATGTGCAGGTTGGTTATATAGGTAAACTTGTGCCACTAGGGTTTGTTGTACAGATTATTTCATCACGCAGGTACTAAGCCTAGTACCCAACAGCTATTTTTTCTGCTCCTCTCCCTCCTCCCACCCTCCACCCTCAAGTAGGCCCCAGTGTCTGTGTGTCTGTTGTTCCCCTCTTGGTGTTTGAGTAATGCCTAATTCTTATTGAGCATTTACCGTGCAGTATCTGCTGAACAGTGTCTGAGAGCATTGTATGGATGATTTCATTTCATCCTCACAATAGCTCCATGGCAGTGGCTCTCAATGAGGGGAGGGAGGGGGGATTTTGCCTCCCAGGGGACACTGGCAGTGTCTGGAGATGATTCTGGTTATCATAATGGGGCGAGGGGAGAGTGCTACTGGCATCTAGAGGGTAGAAGCTAGGGACGATGCTAAAAACCCTACAATGCATAGCCAGCCCCTCACCATGAAGGATGCCCTGGCCCCAAATGTTGATAATGCCAAGATTGAGAAATCCTGCTATACAAGGCAGCTAGTTTTATGTCGGCACCATTTTACAGGTAAGGACACCGAGTATCAGAGGAATTAAGCAGTCAGCTTCCCGTTACAGACCGAGCAGCATTTTAACCCAAGTGTGATGGATTTCAGAGCCTCATTCTTCACCACCCAGCTATAAACCATCATGATGCTGCATTCCACGTAAGGTTCCCTCTTCATTAGAGCCACTGCTGTCCCTGACACTGAAACCATGTGTGGATGTCCACACTTGATTACAGCCAGTCTGGCAATGTGCTGACACGAGGAACCAACCCATGCTTGATTCCAAATCACCCTTAAGCTGTCGGAAGTTACCTTTCACAAGCAAAAAAGAAAAGAAACCCTGATTCATGAATTTGCCAACTGCTTTTCCCCCCAGGTGCAGCTAACATAGGTATTTCCAGCTATAGATTCTATTGAATCGCTGGGACTGAAAAAAAAAAGAAAAGGAAAGAAAATCAGCTTCAGGTGCAGGGCTAAAGAGAGAATGAGCTTGAGTAGAAGAAGAATGATTCACCCTACCTTTCCATATTCATCCTCACACTTTGGATCAAAAAGTAATTGCCAATTGTTGTCATGTTAAGAGAGAGGTAACTGTGTAGGTCAAGCTTTCTGATTTTTTATTCAGGGAAATTTTCCATTCCCCAAACTCTCATCTAAAAGCCCAAGCCTAAGAAAGCTGTGCTGCCTGACGGGGCCCAGAGAACACAAATGATTTTCTTTAAAGACTCCTTTGTCCATCAGAAAGCAAGCGATTCGATCAGACTAATTATTTCCCAACAAAGACATAAGGTTTCCTTTTAGTGCCTGCTCGCTTCTTGCTATCAAAGGAGTATTTTTTTTTAAATGTATCTCGGACAAGGAAGATCAAAAGAGAAGCATATGTCCGGAGCGAATAATATTTTTTCACATTATTTCCAGTTGAATTTGCTTAAATCTCTCATATTTTACTCCTTGTCACTACTGGAAACTTTCACCTTGAGTTATGGCTGGTGAGGGAAAAGAAGGCACTCCAGTGAATGATGCAGGGTAGCAGAGGATGAAAAAAGACAAAGACAGGCCCGGGGTGACTGATGAATAAAGGGAATAAGAAAGAGGCGACTGTTTTATCTCAATAATGTTATCAATACCCACGTCTGTATTAGAGGCGTGGTGGGACTCTGCGTGCAAACTGGAAGGGGATTGTTCCAAAGGAAAATCAATGTTTAGATTAAAATGGGTTTATGAAGTTATGTCAAGCGAGCTTCTTTTCTCTCTCACCCCAGGATTACACTAAGAGGCCGTTGCACATTGTAAGCTACCCAGCCTTTTTTCCAGCACACTTGAGCATGGCAGCTTAGTCGTGGGAAAGCGAGAAGTGCCCTTTTGAAGATGGTAATGCAAAAATTAAAATAGCCCTGATGAAAGCCAACATTGATGAAGATTTCTTTGCCAGATACTCTTTTAAGCTCTTAGTATGCAGCAGTCCATTTTGTTCTAACAATCGCCTTATGAGATGGGCCTTATTACTGTTTTTATTTTACAGAGGGAGAAACTGAGGCAGAATTGTAGGTGGAGGTATAAGCTTCGGCACATCTAAACGCGTGGGGTGCCTGGGTTCAGGTTCTGACCCTGCATTTGCTAGCTTTGTAATCTTGACACAGAATGAGTTTCTGAGCTTCAATTTTCATCATTCAAGAACAATGATGAGGATGATGATGATGGTGCCTGGCTAAATGTCATTGGTTGTCTAGGGGATAAGTTGAGATAATTTAAGTAAAGTCCTTAACACCTTGCAGGGCAGAGAGTAGCTATAATATCTGAAAATGTGAGCTGTCTTATGACACCTATTTTGTGCTGATGATCAAGTCACTACCTTAGTACTCTGAGAAATGTAGACTCTGGCACCATGAAAAGAACTTTATGTTTGAGCAGATATAGCTTCCAACCCAAGCACAGCTTCTATGTGACCCTGGACAACTCACTTGGCCTCTCTGAGCTTCATGTGTGGGAAAAGCCTACTCCAATGGTGGTCACGTGTTGGTGTCTTGAAATCATTGTTTAATAAATAAAAGGCATCTTTTTTCTCTCTCTTTTTTATCTTAGGATTCCACAAGACTCTCTTTTTTCTGTGTCAGCCTCATTCTCGCCTCAGACTCTTCTATCCCCAAGCCAACCTGAACAAGCTCTGGGAGGGAATTCATTTGGAGCTCTGTGTTTGTCCTTTGCCATAAGCCCCTAGAAACATACTGACCAGCCACAACAACCCTCCCAATTAATGCTCCCTGGGTTGGGTCCAGTCCCAGGCTGCAGCCTCACTTTCCCTATCAAGTCTAGTCTCCCATTGGGATCAGAGTCTGCTCCTAGAAGGTTGAATCCCTGACCAAAATCTTAGTCTTGGCAGCCTTCTAACTTTTGGAAGCTGGACCCTGTCCCCTCTTCCATGTCCCCCAGCCATTGGCCAAAGCTCTGTTTCAATTCCACAACCCAACGTCACCATCCACTACATGCTTTCAAGGCATAAAAACATGAGTTGAAATCCTAGCTGTGGCAGACCAAGTCACTCCAGCTTTCTAAGCCTCAGTTCCCTTACACCTAAAACAGAAATAAGATGCATGACTCATCAGGTTGTTGAGGGGATTAAATACAACAGTGCAGGTAAGTCATTTAGGACAGTATCTGGCTCACAACAAATTTTCAATAAAAGACAGTGACTTCCTATAGATACCTGTCATAATTTTGCCCCCAAACCCCTAGTTAGATCAGATCCTTCAAACATCAGCTCAAGTAGGGTAGAATCCAAGTTCATTAGATCCCTTTTTTACTAGGCTAGTTCCTCTACACATAGTTCTTTACACACCTAATGTACACCCTTCTTATCGACCCTTTTGAGGGGTTCTTACATAACCTAGTGAAGTTCCACACTTTATATCACTATGTTACCCAGCTTCGTAGGAGTTTCTCTAGTATAAATGTGTGTCTTAAGGGCTACTTAGAACTTCTCCGATACCAAACTACTGCTTGATACTAGGAAGACAAGTGGGTCTGGGAAGCAAGATGCCCTCAGATGCACGTTTTCCCAGATGCAGTCAACACCACATTATTCCCTTCTAATCTACAGAGTATCCTGGCTTTTTACAGTTCCCTACTGAAACTCTGCACCTCTCTGAACTCTTTAAATTAAAAATGACTTCACTCAGCTTAAACAAATTAAGGAAATATACTGGCTTACATCAAAGATGCAAAGTGCAAACTGGCTTTAAACAAAAATTGATCCAGGGTCCAGGAGTTGTCATCAAGAGTCTGCCTCCATCTCTCAATTCTGTTTTCTTTCATATTGGCTTCTGATATGGTCTGACTGTGTGTCCTTACCAAAATCTCATCTCATATTACAGCTCTCTTAATTCCCATGTGTTGTGGGAGTGATCCAGTGGGAGCTAATTGAATCATGGGGATGGGTCTTTCCCATGTTGCTCTCATCGTAGTGAACAAGTCTCACAAAATCTGATGGTTTTACAAAGGGGAGTTTCCCTGCACACACTCTCTTGCCTGCCACCATGTAAGACATGCTTTTGCTCCTCATTTGCCTTCTGCCATGATTTTGAGGCCTCCCCAGTCATGTGGAATGGTGAGTCCATTAAACCTCTTTCCGTTATAAATTACCCAGTGTCAGGTATGTCTTTATTAGCAGTATGAGAACAGACTAACACAGCTTCATTCTTTGGCAAGCTCACCCCTTTTCATAGTAAAGAAGGTCACAGGGAGCTCTGGGTAATATTTTTACCAGGTCAGCAACCCAGTAGAAAGAGAACCCCTCTTTCCCAATGGTTCTATCTAAAGTCTCAAAACTGAGTCTCATTGGCTCTGATTGGGTCACATGGCTATCCCAAGCCCAATCAATGTGGCCAGGAAGATAGTAGATATTGATTGGTCAGATCTAGATCACATGTCCACCCTAGAGCTAGAGGGAGAGGCAAACCACCTAAGTTGAGTGTGGAAAGGATTATTCCCCAAGGGGTGCATGGGGCATCTTACTAGAAGAAAAGAGAATGGATGATGAGTAAAAACGACGATGTCCATCATCTGGGCTTAGAGTTATAGGAGCCTTAGTAAGAAAGACTCCAAGCATGGAATCTAGCTAGATTCAGCTCTACTCAAGGAATGTTTCCATGGATCAATCAGAGACGAAGCCTATGACTTCACTTGGCATTATTCTCACTAGTAAAATCCCCTTCTTCTTTCAGCTGTCAA
>PVKV010031654.1:0-20769 GCA_004027835.1 Alouatta palliata | reverse complement strand
AAAAATATACAGAGACACCACAAATTGGTAGCTGCCCATAACATTAAACAAACTGGACTCTTAAGAGTGGCTTCTCAACAGCATATCATTTTAATTATAACCATTGCCTGGTACAGGGAAAACTAACAAGTGTTTTTTAAGCATCATTGCAACATTGTATTCCTGATAATTTAAGTAAACCAAACTATGAGTAAATGATACATGCCTAAAAATGACCATGGTTTATACTATCAGTGGCCACTGGACTTAGGACTAGTCCAAGACCTTGATCTAGATTTTGACCTAGACCTAGACTGTGATCTTGACTGAGATTTGGATCTAGGTGGTTCTTTTTTCCTTGATTCCTTTTCATATCTTGAGCCAGACTTATAATGTGTTTTGGAATCTGTTTTAGAGGTGCCTCTAGTTTTGGTGTGAGATGCAGACCTAGAACGTGATTTAGCCTTCATTTCTTTCTTGGGCTGGGACTTGGACCGTGATCTTGAATTGGATTTAGATCTTGAAAAAGATCGATTTCGGTGTTTGAATCTTTCAAAACAGAGGAGAGATATAATTAGAGTAAAAATTAGATTCTATATTAATCAAATTTGTTATTTTTAGAGCAAAAGTTCACTCTGAAATTAAAAAACATATGAGTCTTTTCAAAGCAAAGTTATTTACCTATCATTGTCGGAATGGCTTCTGCTACGCCGTGGTCTTCCAGTCGGTCTACTGCTAAAAAGCATATCAGAAAAAGCAGTGACAAATATCTATTCGTAGAGGCAAAATTTCTAATTAAAAGCAAACCATAAAACTATTTTTTTTTTTTTTTGAGATGGAGTCTCACTCTGTCACACAGGCTGGAATGCAATGGCGCAGTATCAGTTCACTGCAACCTCTGCCTCCTGGGTTCAAGTGATTCTCCTGCCTCAGCCTCCTGAGTAATTCAGATTACAGGTGCCCACCACTATGCCCGGATAATTTTTGTATTTTTTGCAGAGATGAGGTTTCACCATGTTGGTCAGGCTGGTCTCAAACTCCCAACTTCAGGTGATCTGCCCCCCTCAACCTCCCAAAGAGCTGGGATTACAGGTGTGAGCCACTGCACCCGGCCATAAAACTTTTAAAATGCTAAAAGATTTTTTTGTCTCAATGAAACATTCAATGTATATAATTAACAGCATACAAAAAGGTAAAAGAAAACTAAATGCTAACAAATACATCTTTTTTTTTTTTTTTTTTAACAAATACATCTTTTTTTAAACAGATCACTGCGTTACACATCACACTTACTTTCTAGGACTATACGATCTTCTATAGTTGTAATCAAAAGACCGACTTCTTGATCTCCTTCTTTCGTAACTTCGGCTTCTTGAACGTCTATATCTGTCATAATCATCATAGCGTGAAGAACTGTAAACATTCCTCCCCTCCTTGGCTTTCATCTGATTTGGTGCTAGGAAATACAAGTAACAGAAACACTTAGAAATACTATAAACAAGAAGCCGGGCGCGGTGGCTCAAGCCTGTAATCCCAGCACTTTGGGAGGCCGAGGCGGGTGGATCACAAGGTCAAGAGATCGAGACCATCCTGGTGAACATGGTGAAACCCCGTCTCTACTAAAAAAAATACAAAAGTTAGCTGGGCATGGTGGCACGTGCCTGTAGTCCCAGCTACTCGGGAGGCTGAGGCAGGAGAATTGCTTGAATCCAGGAGGCGGAGGTTGCGGTGAGCCGAGATCGCGCCATTGCACTCCAGCCTGGGTAACAAGAGCGAAACTCCGTCTCAAAAAAAAAAAAAAAAAAAAAAGAAATACTATAAACAGTATTGAAGCCCTCAATAAATAGGGGGAAAAAATCTCTGCATGAGTGTGTATGACCAGGCGTGGTGACTTACACCTGTAAACCCAGTACTTTGGGAGGTTTAAGTGGGAGGATCATTTGAGCCCAGGAGTTTGAGACCAGCCTGGGGCAACATAGCAATATCCCATTTCTACAAAAAATAATTAGCTGGGCCTGGTGGCTCGAATATGTATTCCAGCTACTGGGGAGGCTGAGGTGGTAAGATCACTTGAGCTCATGAGTTTGAGGATGCAGTGAATCGTGATCACACGACTGCATGTCAGTCTGGGGGAAGAGACCCTGTCTCTAAAAAAATTATAACAAAAAAGTGTGTTTTGGAGTGTTTTTATTTTATTTTATTTTTGAGACCAGAGTCTTGCTCTGTCACTCAGGTTGGAGTGCAGTGGTGCAATCTCAGCTCACTGCAAGCTCCACTCCACACCAGTTCAAGCCATTCTCCTGCCTCAACCTCCTGAGTAGCTGAGATTACAGAAACGTGCCACCACACGGGGCTAATTTTTGCATTTTAGTAGAGACAGGTTTCACCATATTGGCCAGGCTGGTCTCAAATTCCTGACCTGAAATGATCTGCCTGCCTCAGCCTTCCGAAGTGCTAGGATTCCAGGTGTGAGCCACTGCACCCAGCCTGGAGTCTGTTTTAGAGGTGTCTATAAGTTTTGGTGTGAGATGCAGATGTATAAAGTGATTGTGCCTAGGCTGGGTTGAAGTTAACTGCAAATATTGATCTTGGAAAAGGCATGTTTTTCTTTTTTTTTTTTTTTGAGATGGGAGTTTCGCTCTTGTTGCCTCAGCCTCCCGAGTAACTGGGACTACAGGCATGTGCCACTGTGCCTAGCTGATTTTTTATTTTTAGTAGAGATGGGGTTTCTCCATGTTGGTCAGGCTGGTCTCAAACTCCTGACCTCAGGTGATCCGCCCGCCTCAGCTTCAAGTGCTGGGATTACAGGCGTGAGCCAGCACGCCCGGCCTATGTATTTATTTTCAAGAAAATATACTAGAAGACTGTTTTGTGTTAAAAATAATACTCTCTATTACACCCAACTTTTTTTGAGAGAAGAGTCACTTTGTCACCAGGGCAGGAGTGCAGTTGCGCGATCTCAGCTGCTACCTCCACCTCCAGGGCCCAAGTGATTCTCCTGCCTCAGCCTATTAAGTAGTTGGGATTACAGGCACTTGCCACCTCGCCCAGCTAATTTTTTGTATTTTTAGTAGAGACGGTGTTTCACCATGCTGGCCAGGCTGGTCTTAATCTCCCGACCTTGCGATTGCCCACCTTGGCCTCCCAAAATGCTGGGATTACAGGCGTGAGTCACCGTGCCCGGCCCTATCTCCAACTGTTTTCAAAATCTTCTCACCACCTAACTTGTTAGCCAAGACTTGCCAACTATTCCGACACTGGGAATCTATACCATAAAAGGATTTAAAACTCAAAACGGGAGCCGGGCGCGGTGGCTCACGCCTGTAATCCCAGCACTTTGGGAGGCTGAGGTGGGCGGATCACCTGAGGTCAGGAGTTCGAGACCAGCCTGACCAACATGGTGAAACCCCAACTTAAAAAAAAAAAAAAAAAAAAAAAAAAAACCTCAAAATGGGAGTGAGTGGCTTTTTGAGATTGGGTCTTGCTGTCACCCAGGCTAAGTGCAGTTGTGGAAACATGGCTCACTGCAGCCTCAACCTCCTGGGCCCAACTGATTCTCCTGCCTAGCTGGGACCATAGGGGTGCACTACCACGCCTGGCTAATTTTTTATTTTATTTTTTGTAGAGACAGGGGTCTCACTTTGCTGTCCAGGCAAAGTCTCAGGCTGGTCTCAAACTCCTGGGCTCAGGTAATTCTCCTGCCTAGGCCTCCTAAAATGGTGTGATTACAGGTGTGAGCTACCACACCTACCCATTTTACATTTCTTTTCTAACCACAGAGTATTAGTTTATTTTCATGCTGCCATTTTACATTCTTAAATGGTTGGAAAAAATGACCACTGAACCGTACTGATTTGGAATGATCCCGCCATGGGTTCTATTCATTAGGAACACAATTAACAAAACATTCATAGGTGGCCTATGAATAATCGGCAGTGTCAAAATGCAGTAATATATAATTACAGTTCTAAGAACCTAAGCAGAATAAGGCATTCCTAAATGCCTTATATACACTTCAATTCTTATCTCATTCAATTCAATGAAGCAGGTATTTTACATATTGGAGTACATTAATGCATAACAAGGAATCTATTACCCAACTCAAAAACTAGAGTTACCAATAGTTTGTGTCTACTCAAGTGTTCCTCTTCTCTTCAGCAGCTATTTTAATCTCTTAATTGGTATCTTGCCCAAGGCAACAAAATGGCTATGCCAGAATTCAAACACAGGTCTATTTGACTCTAAAACCTGTACTCCTGCCTCATAAGTATGTATGCAGCAAACATCTGGTAAGCCTGCATAAAGCTGGTTAACTTTCAGAAGAGTCTAGATATATTTCAGGCATTCTCATCTCCGCTTCCCACCTACACTTACCCCAAAACTTTGTAATGCATTTGAAAAATACGATGAAATATTCAAGACATTCCATTTTCTTAAAATGATCCTTTTGGGCCAGTGTAGTGGCTCACGTCTGTAATCCCAGCACTTTGGGAGGCTGAGGCGTGAGGATTACTTGAGGTGGGGAGTTTGAGAGCAGCCTGGCCAACATGGTGAAACTCCATCTCTACTAAAAATATAAAAATCAGCCAGGTGTGGTGCCATGCATCTGTAATCTCAGCTAGTCGGAAGGCTGAGGCATGAGAACCGTTTGAACCCAGGAGGTGGAAGTTGCAGTGAGCTGAGATTAAACCACCACACTCCAGCCTGAGCGACAGAGTGAGACTCCATCTCAAAAAAAAAAAAAAAAAAAAAAAAAAAAAGAAACAAAAAAAGATCCTTTAGAGTTTTGAATTGAACAGATACACAAATTGCTTAAATTCTCTAAAAAAAAATCTCGAAACACTACCTAAAAAATAATTCATCATACACATCAGGTAGGTATAAGGGTACTTACTCTTCCGATCCCCCTGGGCAAACTGTATTTCAATCTGCCGTCCACAAATCCACTTTCTGTCCAAATTATGTAAAGCATCTTCAGCATCACGAACATCCTCAAATGTGCTAAATGTTAAGGGGCTTGGGAAGTTTTGCAAACTTTGATAATGAATGAAAGTTCAGTTCGTATGTCTGGAACAATTCACAATCTCCCAATATTATTCCAGAAAATCAACCAGACCCCACTTACTAGTTGGTGATTCAGTTGGATTCAGCCATTAACACTTCACAGTATAAAAGCACTTGTGATTTCCTAAGGCACACATTTGAAAATTTATGAATACATATTGCAGTAAAGTTATTCTTGAAATAAGAAGTTATAGCTGAATCACCAAGTTGTCCTATCCAAGAATTTTCCTAAGTTTTAAGAATTAAGCTTACAAAAAAGAAAAACAAATGTCAGTTCTATGTTGTATGTTAAAATAAAAGTTTCTTAAAACCAAAATACTGTTTTTCATATTTGTTTCAAATGAAAAAAGAAAATGCCAATAGTTCTTGTGTAAGCAAGCCTTACAAGAGACGAAAGCATTAACCTCAAATTAATTTTGCTATTTTCTTTTTCATATATATCTAATACTACGATTTAACTGTCTTCCTTGCACTGCATGGGAAGACAAGCACGCTAGCCATTTGTGGACATCGAGACAGAGTTAAGCAGTACTAAAGACAATCACTATACCAAAAGCGTTATTTCATCCAGGCAGACTGTAAAAGCATGCTACCAAGAAACAACAGACCACTGTAAGGACTCCTAGACCCGAAAACCCTAACCATGATCCGAAATATACAACTTCTTGCAAAGAAATGGGTTTGAGACTGGTTTCCAACTTGAGAATTTCAAAGCATTATTTACCAGCTTTAAGCAGGAACTGCTGGTACTTGTTTGTGATCTGAGAAGCTAAGCCCTTTGTCCTCCCTGGTCATGTCAGCAATGATACTATGAGAACTCCTGGCTTTACATAGTTATTCCGTCCAAACCTAGCTCCTTTCCTAAAACCATCATCATGACAGAGGCGAAGTACACATTCAAGGCAGTGTTTGGTATCAATGGTTTGGAAAGAGAGCTAGGTTAGGTTCAGGTAAAGAGTTTCATTCTATCCTAAAAAAAATCACTATTCTAGTTTGCACATTTCTATTTCCTAAATTTGAGATAACACAAGACTGAAGATTTGGAGAGGTAATTTTATAAACTGTACACTTCTTTTTTGAGACTGATACTGGTATTCTTTTATTCTAGAGACTAAAAGGTCTGCCTTACTAGACTACTCACTTTTTGTTCTGAATGGAATTAAGAACTGCAAGTTTCCAGCTCTCTCTTCCTGAGGCCATTATGAATAGATTAAATGGAAGGACAAGGTTTAAACAACTGGGCTTTCAACATGAAAAGGCAAAGGCTGATGGGGAGTTTAGAACCTTGAATACTGTAACTGAACATCCCTCAAGGTTAATGCAGCTGGGCTCTAAACTAATTAGAAGAAGTTCACTTAATGGGTATACTACTTTGTTACCCCAAGAGACAGAATGTAAGTATAAAAAGGATTTCTATTGAGAGCCGTAAAAATTATTAATGAAAGCAGAGCATCCTCTCTGGGGCTATCCTCAAAAACAGAATCCTGGGCTGATGGCAAGTTTCTCCTTTACTCGGTAAGCCAGGGATAGGAAAAAGGCTAACTGGGAATTGAGTCAGACAGAGACAGCAGCAGCAGAGGCAGCTAAGCATCGCTCTGATGTCAGTCATGGAGAAATTTGTACTTTATGGTCTTCTCAAAAATGAAATTGATAAGCCTGTTACTTCTTTTCAACTATTTTAAGACCACAGCCTTGCTGCTTATGTATTAAAAATTATCATTCTTCTTTAGATTGCTTTAAATAACTACCCTTTTCTGCCTCAAGTATCACACACTCTTGAATCAAACTACTACTGACCTTGATTCCTGGGCCACCCAACACTAGTTAAAATTAGGTCTATGTTGTAAGACAGAATGTACTGCTACCTTCATTTACTAAGCCAGATACAGCTATTATCTTCTCTGTAATGGAGCTTTGCAACCAATTCTCACAATTGTCCTTGACAGCTGGCCCTGCAGGAGTAGCTTTTGGCTTTTCCCTGTAAGCCTCACAAGGACTCCACTAATGTATTACAAGTTTCTGGAGGCCCACTGAATTTAAGCAGGGAAGAATTTTTCCTAGTCTGAGGTCCACAACCCAAACCCTTGTTGCAGGGAGATGATCTCACACTGAGAGGAGGAAGATCACCTGAAACTCTGGGTCAGGGACCAGTCTCTCATAGGTCCGAATTAGGCATCTACATTAGGGAGAATGCCTTCTGCAACTCACTCAGGGCCAACTGATCATTTGCGCTAAAGCAGCACAGGGCTAGCAGTCTTCACAGGGCTAAGTTCCAGAAGTTACGGGTTTGTGTGTCCCCAGCAAGCACTTTAAAATCTATATATAAACAGAATTTCTAGTGGCTCTGACCCTGTAAGACCACCCGAGCTGTTTCTAAGTAGTCCCCAGTGCATACACCTGTCTGTCCTTTAAGCAGGGCTCTGTGGCTTAACCCCAGAATCCCATGCTACTCCAAAGAGCACTGCCTGCTACTCTGTGGCATCTGACCACCTGGTCCAAAACCAAAATATGCTGAATTTAATCTTAACAATATACATCCTGTTACACTTTAACTTGATAAGCTGAGAGAGTGCATTTATACAAGACCACAATCACAACATCAAAGGCCCACACAAATCAAGTTATAGGTTTTGTCACTAGACCAAACCAGAATAATTTTGAAAATTAACTGCTTACAAAACATTAAAAAAAAAAAAAAAAAAAAAAAAAAAGAAAAAAAGTTATTCTGTAGGATACATCAGGTATGACTCCTTTAATCTTGGCCATCATTCAATTCAACTTCATCTTGACCTTTAACTCTTTAAGTGCTTGTCAGAAGGACTTGTCATGAGATGCTTGGCCAAATATGACAGATGGCTTTATCTTTAACTTTGAAAAACAACCTTTTCCCCCTTTTGTAGATAAAGCGAGGCTTTGTCTCCCATTAGGCTTGTCCTTCTTCCAGCTTTTCTTTATTTTTTCTTTTCCCAAACTCTCCCTTCTCTTCAAGCCTGATCCTTAAGAGGTCTTTGGCTTGTCTACTTGCCTTAAGTGTTGAACTCTACTCTAAAGGTTCTTTCATGCTTTCTCTTTGGGGTCGCCATAACTGTACAGCTTTACATTCTCTGAGGTAACAACAGAGGACAGCAAATTAGGGGACAATATTAAAGAAGTTTACCTCATTGTTATACAATTTGTTTTTGATCAAGTGATTCAAATTAACAAACAAGAATACCAAATTTTAATTGCTAAGCACAAGAACATATTAACTTTTAATGGACTTAAAGGTAGTAGCAACCAGAGTGCATTCAAATTTAAATCACACATGTAATCACTGATTTGAGTTTCAGAAGCATGAATGGGAATTTAAATATTTTACCATTTTTGGATTAACTTTAAGTAAGAGCAATGTGTGAGTCAGAATTAATTTTCAAAAATTTGAAGACACAGACATCAGAGGACAAAAACAAACTACTTTTTAGATGTTACCACTTACATAAACTTGAATTTCAAACTTCAACACCCCTCACTAATCAGCCATCTGAAGAAAGGATATTGAACATAAGCAAATCCTCTTGGACGGCGAGTGTAGAAATCAAGTGGAACATACACATCAACTATAGGACCATAACGACCAAATTCACGCCGTAAATCTTCAGACCTAAAACATCATAAAAAGACCTCAAATTTTTATGTTCAAGTCCTTAAGATGTATAGGCAATATATCTTTTTGATAAAGGAAAGCTAGGTTCAAGAATTTGAAAGATGAAAATGCAGTTTACATTAACAGGACAACAGCAGACATTCGGTACAAGGGAATAACCACAATTTGTTTTTATCTATAGCCTTCGTTTTTCATAAAAGGTACAACAGCATTAGGTTGTATATAAGCATTGATATTTTTTGTTTTGTTTTACTTTTACAGCATCAAATCCACTCTAGTACTCTAAAAAACACCAAGCGCTTATTTTTAATCCTCAATTTTAGCGACAGGTTTGGACACTTAACAGTAGGCAAATATAGTCTGAAAAAGTCACAAATACCGAATTCCTTAAATAATGTCAAAATGACGTAAAGGGAAAATGTCTCTAGACGCTAATATAATTATTATTGTCTTTCCTGCTTAAATTTAAGACAAAAAAAGAATCACGAAGCTAGCAAAAAAATAAACCCAACAAAACACCAAAAAACCCAAAACATGTATTTTCTGTGTGTAGATTATTTGTGAAATACGAAGCCTCATATGTAGTTAAGACCTCTTCCAAAATAATCTGAAAGCAAGTCGAAACAAGCGAATGGTGAGAACAAAGCCTATTTAACGTAGGTCCGAATTAATCTAATTTGGCTGTCAACGTCCTCATGATTGAGGCTTCCTAAACCTCCCTTTTCAAAGGGTGACCAGAATTTCCAGGAAATAAGCTACTCGCAACATGTAACTGGAAGCATCTAACTCCCCAAATCTCAACGTTCCCCTTCTCCAAACACCTCCAACTGATTAAAAACCCCAAATATTAACTACGGCAACAACAAAAAGGATAAAAGCAGCATTCCTCTCCCTCGATCCCGTTATTTCACCTCACTCCTTTTTAGCTGAAAAAAAAATCTCTGGGCCAAGGGGGCGTGCACCCCGAAGAACGTGAACTTCGAATCAATGGGGGGCGGCCGTCGGGTGGCGGAAAGGCCGCGGCGGGGGATGCCCGCGCCGGGAGGAAGCGGGGAGAAAGGGGCCGCGAACTGCGGAGGGGGAGGGGGACCGAAAAACCCCGCCATGCGGCCGGGGAGGGCAGAGGCGCGGCCCTCGCTCCCACACGGCGGCTGAGGCCGGCTGCGCGGCCTAGTTCGACGCCAAAGCGGGAGCGGGACCCGCCATCTTCACCCTGTCCCCTCCCCCGGCCCAGTACCGCCACCGCCAGGGTCCTCTCCGGGAGCCTGCGGCCTCCCCGCCTAGGCCCGGAGTACCTGCCTTGTACCCACCTGGTGTCGTCGGCCACGTTCCTGACGAATAGAGACGTGTTTGGGGGACGCAAGTAGCGGGACATGGCGGCGGCGTGTCTCGGCCGGGCGCACTAACGGGTTCAACAAACCGTCCGCGGCTCCGGCGCCGAAGCCTCAGACACACACAGCCAGAGGGCTCCGCTACGGCAACCACCTCTTCTCGCGAGACTTCACTCCCGCCTACGTTCCCCCCTCCTACCTCGGCGCAAAGCCGGGCCCGCAACGGTTCTTTCCCGCGAGATCACCAGGCGTGCGCCTGCGCGTGCGGAGAGCTGGCGCACGCGCCTCAGCCTCGGTCTCATTCATTGGCCTCTTGCGGTGCCTCTTCCCCTCCCCCCAGCCTGTTCTTTCTTTCTTTAGGTCTTCACTTTCCCGCCCTTTTCTTCCCTGCACTCCCCTTCATCCCCACCCCCAAGTCAGGAAGCAGGTGTTTTAGTCTTTAGGCTGAACTTTGCAGTTATTACTAAATGGACAGATTTTTAAGCTATGTAATTTAGAGAGGCTGCCTTAAATTTCCCCTTTGGTCCAAGTTATGCTCTGCTTTTATTTTGCCTTAGATTTCCCGTTTGGTCCAGGTTATGCCCTGACCAGCAAGAGAAGGATTTATAGCTTCTTGTATTAAGTGTGCAAAGGAAGGAGGTGTGTTCCCCAGTGCAGAGTCGGGCCTGTCCAGTGCTTTCAACCCGCCTTTGCCCCTCACCCAAACCCTGGCCATCTCCACTTAGCCACGCATTTGGCTCCCAAGCTTCTGGGTGGGACCAAACGTCACCCTGTAGGCTGCGTGTGTGACATGGTAAAAGCCCCGTAAAACTGCATACTTCAACCATACCTCGGCTTTCTGTCGAAACTGCTCTCTGTAACCCTAATGTGACAGGCAAGCAGTCCACACCCACGCCATCTTGGCCCCTGCGACTTATAATAAGTCATTAACGTCTATGATTTCCACCCTACCCAGATGATGTGTAAACAAATGATTATCTTGACTTTTGTGAACCACTTAAGTAACAATCAGAATGTCAAAAGTCCCCTGGCCCTCGGAATGTCCGGAGCCCCTCACCCTCATCTCCGCCCAGGAGTTGATTTACAGAATCCACTAGCCCACGGCATGTCTGACGCGCCTCACTCCCACCCCCGCCCCTCACCCTCACCCCCGAGGTGGTGTTACGGGTATGAAATATCTTGACACCGTCTTTTCAGGGCCACGGGTTGGAGAGACGCGAGTCTTCGTCGCCTCCGGCAATAAAGACCCTGCAATTTGGCATACTTTTGTCTTGGTGCTGACTGTCTGTGCTCGAGCCAGTACAACACGCGGTCGTCTGTAGTGTATTCGTTGTTGCTGACGGCTTCCAGGGTATGCAACGGACCTGTATTGCAGTGGTCCTCAAAACTTTTTTTTTTTTTTTTGCAACCCCCACCCCTGTTCTCAAAACTTTTTGTCTCAAAACCCCTTTATATTCTTGTAGATGATGGAAGATTCCAAAGAGCTTTTTTTTTTTTAAGTATGGATTATACCTATTAATAAGTAGTTATTGAATGAGAACTTAAAATGGAGAAAACTTTGACACGCTCCACTACCCTTTATCACACATCACAACATGTACCCTCTGGAAAACACGTTTGTGTCAGGCCTCCACGTGCAATCCCGGACCCAGAAAGTCTAAAGTCCTGCCTGCCTCAGCTGATTACCCCCCACTACCCCCCTGCATTCACCATTACCCCTGATCGCCCAGAGGAGCTTCCCTCGGACATGAAGCTTCTCACCCCACCCTGCCATCTCAACTGTTATTATGATCATATGAATACTCCTCACCCGACCCTACCATCTTAACTACTCTTACCCCACCGGCCATTGTAACTGAATTTATAGTAATGTATGCTCCTTGCCCCTACTCCCACCACTGTAACTGATCTTACTCTGTAACACCGCTGCCCCTCCCCAAAAGATTCGCCCCAACCTACAAAATCAAATCCTATCCCACCGCCCTTCGATAACGCCCTTTTCTGCCTTAGCCCACCTGTGCCCAGGTAAATAAACAGCTATGTTGCTCACACAAAGCCTGTTTGGGTAGTCTCTTCTATCAAAGCGTGCATTTTTAACAGTTTGTAAGTGAATGAGCAAGAAAATAGCAAATAATCTTTAGTATAGTTTTGACTTTGGAGACCCTATTGAGAGCCATTTCCTGCTCTGTAAGAGTCAACTTCTGGAGAAGAGGGAACGCCAGTTAGAATGCCTCCAGCGTGTGGCACGGTGCCAAGCAAGTAGCAGGGATTCAACTACTGTTTAATTAAATGAGCTTTTATTTCATAAAAGCCATAAAAGCATTAGTTTTGTATCAATCAGCATCTAAGACAATTAAGTGATTTGATGCAGGTGGTGATAGTTTGTAGCAATCTGTAGCAGAGCTATTTTAAATTTTTGTTTCCCAGGAAGATTGGCATGCTTAATTTATTAAAATATTGCGCAGGGCAAGGTGGTTTACGTTGAAAAAACAGGCGCTTTGAATGATGAGACCTTCCAAACAGGCTTTGTGTGAGCAACATGGCTGTTTATTCAGCTGAGTGCGGGTGGGCTAAGGCCGAAAAGGGCATTAGCAAAGGGCAGTGGGATAGGATTTGGCTTTATAGGTTTGGGTAGTTTTTTGGGGGGCGGGGGTGTTGCAGAGTGAGTTCAGTTACAGTGGTGGGGTTGGGTGAGAGGTATTTACATTATCATGAGAACAGTTAAGATGGCAGGGTTGGGTGAGGGGCTTGTCTGAGGAAGCTCAGGTGGGCGATCACGGACAATGGCGTATGCAGGCAGGGGGTGGGAGACTTCAGCCGAGGCAAGCACGACTTCAGACCTTCAGGCTCCAGGCTTGCATATGGAGACCTGACAGTTTACATCTGTGATTCCAGCACTTTGGGAGGCCGAAGTGAAAAACAAAAAGTTTGATTACCTGTTACGTGTCAGACATTGGGCTAGAAGCTTGAAATTCAGTAATGAAAAACATAGAGCTTATAGTTCTAGATCGGACAATGAGAAAATAAGTAAACGAAGTAATTGCAGATTTGTGATATGAAAGAAACAGTTATGCAATAGGTTTTTTCTTGTTTTTGATTTTTATTTACTTTTATTTTTTGAGACATAGTCTTGCTCTGTTGCCTAGGCTGGAATGCAGTGTCTGAATCTCAACTTACTGCAGCCTCCGCCTCCTGGGTTCCAGCAATTTACTTGTGTCAGCCTCCCGACTAGCTGGGACTACAGGCGCCCGCTACCATGCATGGCTAATTTTTCTATTTTCAATAGAGACGGGGTTTCACCATGTTGGCCAGGCTGGGCTCGAACTCCTGACCTCAAGTGATCTGCCTGCCTCGACCTTCCAAAGTGCTGAGATTACAGGTGTGAGGCACTGCACCCTCGGCCCTGTTTTTAGTTTTTAAAACAGGGTTGCCTAGGAAGGCCTTGCTGAGTAAGTGTCTCCCCTGCCCCTCTCAGTTAAGCACTTTTCAGAGGCAAGGAAACAGATTCCTGCAAATTACCTTAAGTAATGGAAGAAATGCATACAGTCTGGTGGTACTCCAGCCACTCATGTTTAATAGGGTGAAGGTTTAGAATGGAGTCTGATGCATAGAAAGTGCCTTAAAATGTTAACAGGATCACAGGAGCCCAGTACAATATGAAAATGCAAGGCCCTTCATTCATTATTTATTAAGAAATTCAAAATGACAATCTCAGAGTAGTAAGCCAAGTGCAGGGTCCTTCTGAGCGTGGGTCCATTCCAGTGTACAAGCAACACACTCAAGAAGCTGGCCCTGAATGCTAGCAATTATTATTATTCATCTTAGAGAGCTCTGTCACCCAGGCTTGAGTGCAGTGGCACAGTCTTGGCTCACTGCAACCTCTGCCTCCCAGGTTCAAGTCATTCTCCTGCTTCAGCCTCCCAAGTAGCTGGGATTACAGGCATGCGCCACCTCGACCAGCTAATTTTTGTATTTTTAGTAGCGGTAGGGTTTCACCATGTCAGGCTGGTCTCGAACACTTGACCTCAAATAATTCACCCACTTTGGCCTCCCAAAGTGCTGGGATTACAGGCATGAGCCACTGCACCCGGCCCACAAAGTGTCCCTTTGATGTTTTCTGCTCTAGGGTCCCAGAAGCAAGAAAAAGATGATGGTGAGAAAAGTAGAGAAAGAGTGAATTCCTTTCTGACAGACATGGGGCTTGAGCTGGGTAATTTACCAAACTAAAAATCTGCGGGGGGTTGGGGGAGAGGAACAAGGGAGGATACACTAAGGCATTTTGGAAGTACAACGTTGAATCCCAGAAGAGCTGCCCAGTGTGCTAAGAGCACTGTATTTAATTCTGAGTATAATACCAGGGCTGGTAATTTTTTTGAAGAACGAAATGTTCATTTCTCTAGCTTTCTCTCTTTCTTCCTTTCCTTTCCTTTTTTTTTTTTTTTTTTTGAGGCAGAGCCTTCCTCTATCTCCCAGGTGGGAGTGTAACGGCGCAATCACAGCTCACTGCAAACCCCACCTCCTGGGCTCAAATGATCCTCCCACCTCAGCCTCCCTAGTAGCTGGGACTACAGGCTCGAACCACCATGCTTGGCTAATTCTTTAAGGTTTTTGTAGAAATGACATTTTACTGTATTGCTCAGGCTGGTCTTGAACTCCTGGGCTCAAGCAATCATCCTGCTTCAGCCTCCCAAAGTGCTGTAATTACAGGTGTGAGCCACTGCACTTGGTCTCCAAACATTAATTTCTGAAAATGATCTGTTGGGCACTGCACTTTGTCTTGAAGACATTATGTTTTATTGGGATTTATGTTGGAAAACCACTTTCCTTGGGTACTGTTCTCAGAACTGCACAAATAAGACCCCAATGTAAAGGATATAACTGAATTTCCTTGATCCTGAAATAGTTCTTCCATGATTCGTGGGCAGTGGCACAGACACCACACTCATTGAGCCATGTTGCTTGCTGGAGGGAGACTCACAGGGACAAATTCTGTATATTAGTAAGTCAGTGGAATTATGAGTCTGACTCCAGAATCAGAACCAAAGCCTTGAGTCAATACAACATTAATTTTATTGGTACAATTGCTTAATTCAGACAACTGCCACAGACAGTGCTTGGTGTTGTGTCTCTGTCTCCGTGAGCAAGCAATCAATTAGAAGCATGTTCATTTAATTTGTTTAATAAGACATGGCTGGTGTTTCCTATAAGCCGCCTCACTCTAGTGAGTGGGCAGCAAGCCAAGATCCTCAGACTGCAGAGCATTCAGTGTTCTCGTTTGGACATTCCTTACTTGTGAGTTGGAAACTTTTGGGCACATACGTATGTACACATTTATCAATTTATTGATATCTATGTGCAGGCTCTCCTTTTAACCGCTGCTCTGACTAGTTCTGCTCTGTGGGAGAATTCATGGCTAATGGACATATTTGTTTACTACATTCTCTATTTTTTTAATTTTTAGTTTTTTGAGACAGGGTCTCACTGTGTTGCCCAGGCTGGAATGCAGTGGCACAATCATGGCTCGTTGCAGCCTTGACCTCCCAGTCTCAAGAGATCATCCCACCCCAGCCTCCCAAGTAGCTGAGACTAAGGCACAACCCAACACACCCTGATAATTTTTTTTAAAAATTTTTTATAGAGGTAGAGAGTCTCACTATGTTACCCAGGCTGGCCCGTGTTAAACTAGGCTTAAGTGGTCTTCCCACTGGGGCCTCCCAAAGTGTAGGGATTACAGGCATGAGCCACTACTCCTAGGTTAATGTCTTCAAATAACATGTTAAAACTTTGTAAATGAAAAATTTAAAGAAAGCAAAAATCACCTGTTACCCTACTACCCAGAACTAATTACTATTAAAACTTTGATAATTATTATTATTTTGAGAAGGAGTTTTGTTCTTGTCACCAGACTGGAGTGTAGTAGCATGAACTCAGTTCCCTGCAAACCCCACCTCCCAGATTCTCCTACCTCAGCCTCCTGAGGAGCTGGGATTACAGGCGCCCGCCATCACGCCCAGCTAATTTTTGTATTTTAAGTAGAGATGGGGTTTCACCATGTTGGTCAGGCTGGTCTCGAACTCCTGACCTCAAGTGATCCACCCACCTCTGCCTCCCAAAGTGCTGGGATTATAGGCATCAGCCACCGCGCCCAGCCTGGAGCCTGACTCTTAAATGTCACATGACATCTCCCTAGAAAAGTAGATCAGGGAGCTCTGACTTACCAAGGAGTGCGTGTAGGGGCTGAGAAAAGGTAAGAACCTTTGCTTTAAGACTTTGCAGAATTGCCAGGGCTTACTGTTCTTTGTAGCCTGGTTATCTAGGCTAACATGTAACAATTGGTATCGTGTAATAGGGCATGGGAAAGAACTGAAGAAATACAATCATGGACTTCATAACGAGGTTTTGGTCAACAACTGGCCCTGTATACCAGCAGTCCCCAACTGTTGTAATTCACTTGGGGTGATTGGCAAAATATTACAGAAAACATTTAGGGAAAGTTATAGATTAGTCTTAAACCTTTTGGAAGGCTGAAAGGTTTTATTGGGGCAGGCCGAAGGCAACTGGCTGGTCCATTAAGTTAGGGAGAAGATAGGGAAGAGGCTTTTCCCAGCTTAAGTCTGTTTACCCCACATCCCTTTGTCTCTACTATGCTTACTTAGGTAAACTTTGTGCCTCTCAGGGGGAGATCAAAGGGGAATTACCTGTTAATAGTGTTGGGCCGGGAACCTAAAGCTTTTATCATTTGTAAAACCACTCTTTTAACCATGTTAATTATCCACAAGTATGTTAACTTAGAAACTCTGTTGTAAAATCTTGGGGGAATAAATGTGTAGATGAACAGGGAGTCTGGGGCATTAGTTGCATTTCACCCTCAGAAAGCAGTCAACGGCCATTCCTAGCCCACTTGAATCACTGTAATGGTGTGGGAGTGCATTCACTCATCTGTCGTTGAGTGAGGGTCTGTAGGTCAGACTTCCGCAGGTGGTGACCGATGTCTCACCCAACCTTTTTGGCATCAGGGACTGGTTTCGTGAAAGACAATTTTTCCATAGATCAAGGATGGGAGATGGTTTCAGGATGAGTTAAGCACATTACATTTCTTGTGTACTTTATATTATGATTACATTGTAACGTATAATGAAATGATTATATAACTTACCATAATGTAGAATCAGTTGGAGTTCTGAGCTTGTTTTCTTGCAACTAGACGGTCCCATCTGGGGGTGATGGGAGGCAATAACAGATCATCAGGCATTAGATTCTCATAAGGAGCCTGCAGCCTAGATCCCTTGCATGCACAGTTTGCAATAGGGTTTGCACTCCTATGAAAATCTAATGCCACCACTGATCTGACAGGAGGCGGAGATCAGGTGGGAATGCCAACAATGGGAGTGGCTGTAAATACAGATGAAGCTTTGCTGATCACCTCTTGCCATGTGACCCAGTTCCTAACAAGCCACAGACTACCATTCTGTGGCCTGGGGTTTGGGGACTCCAGCTATATACAATGGTGCTCCCATGAGATTATAATGAGCTGATTATAAAGATTATGGCATTATAGTGATGTCATAGCTATCTTTATGTCATAGGTTAATGTCATTATTGTTATGTGGCGTGGCTGGTGTAAGTAAACCTACTGGGCTGTCAGTTGTATAAAAGTATAGCATAGGTCAGGTGTGGTGGTTCACACCTGTAATCCCAACACTTTGGGAGGCCAAGGTGGGAGTGAGATTCTGTCTCAAAAAAAAAAAAAGTAGGCCGGGCATGGTGGCTCACGCCTGTAATCCAAGCACTTTGGAGGCCAAGGCGGGCTGATCTCCTGCTGTTGGGAGTTCAAGACTAGCCTGACCAACATGGTGAAACCCTGTCTTTATAAAAAAAAAAAAAAAAAGTATAACATATACAATTACATACAGTATGTAATACTTGACAATGATAACAAATGATTATGTTACTGGTTTATGTATTTACTATGCTTTTTATTTTGCGTAATTTTTAATTTTTGGAGATACATAGGCTATGTATATATTCATGGGTTACAATATATATGCATATAATATTAATTATTAATAGTTTTTAATAACCACTAAAAAGTATAGTTTAGAGTGTATGTCTTCTATTTATATATTAGAAAGTTAACTGTAAAGCAGCCTCTGGGCCGGGCGCAGTGGCTCACACCCATAATCCCAGCACTTTGGGAGGCTGAGGGAGGCGGATCATTTGAGGTCAGGAGTTTGAGACCAGTCTGGCCAACATGGTCACTGTATGACTGTTGCCTGTACTATTCAGTACAGTATCACCGTGTGACAGTTGCCTGTAGTATTCAGAACAGTAACATGCTGTACAAGTTTGTGGCCTAGGAGCATATCCTATATCATCTGGGTTTGTGTAAGTATACGTTCATGTTTGGACATTGATAAAATTGCCTAATGATGCATTTTTCGGAAAAAAAATCCCCATCATTAAGCCATGCATGACTGTGTGAGAATGTTGAGGTGGGAGGATTACATAAGGCCAGGAGTTCAAAACCAGTCTGGGCAACACAGTGAAACCCTACCTCTAAAAAAAAAATCATGCACCTGTATTCCACCTACTTGGGAGGCTGAGATGGGAGGATCACTTGAGCCCAGGAGGCTGAAGCTGCAGTAAGCCATGATTGCACCACTACACTCCAGTCTGGGTGACAGAGGGAGACCCTATTTCAAAAAAAAAAAATAAATAAATAGACGTCATCCTGTCAGTGGATTTCAGTCATCTTTAAAAGGCCACAGAGCTTCTTTTTCAAACAAATTATCATCAGAAATCCAATATATGGAATTGTATCTGTTGGGGAGAGGAAAAAAAAAAACAAGAAAAAACAAGTTAAGGTGCAGTGACTCACCCCTGTAATCCCAGCATTTTGGAGGCTGAGGCAGGAGGATTGCTTGAGCAATCCTGTAGTTCATTCCTTTTTGTGACCAAGTAGTATCTTATTGTATGGTGTGATGGTTGATTGTATGTGTCAACCTGACTGGGCTATGAGGTGCCCAGACATTTGGTTAAACATTATTCTGGGTGTGTCTGTGGGGATATTTTTGGACGAGAGTAACAATTGAATCAGTAGACTAGTAAAGCAGGTTGCTCTCCCCAGTGGGGGTAGACCTCATCCAATCCATTGAAGGCCTGAATAGAACAAAAAGGCTGGATAAGAGGGAACTTCACCTGCCTGACTCCTTGAGCTGGGACATTGCCCTCAGACTGAAATGACACCATCAGCTTGCTGACTGCAGGTCTTGGGCCTTCTTGCCTCCATAATCACATGAACCAATTTCTCATTATAAATCTTTTTACCTCTGTCACTATTTCTGGTCTCTAGATAGATATACACATACTATTAGTCCTGTTTCCCTAGGGAACCTTGATGAATACATGTGGCTATTTTATAATTTGTTTATCCACTCACCTATTGCTGGACATTTGAGTTGTTTCCAATTTGGGGTCATTAAGAATGAAGCTTGTGGGCCGGGCGCGGTGGCTCACACCTGTAATCCAAGCACTCTGGAGGCCAAGGCGGGCAGATCACCTGAGGTCGGGAGTTCAAGACCAGCCTGACCAACATGGTGAAACCTTGTCTTTTTTTTTAATAAAATAAAAAATAAAGAAAAAAGAATGAAGCTTCTGGCTGGGCGTGGTGGCTCACACCTGTAATCTCAGCACTTTGGGAGGCCGAGGCAGGTGGATCACCTGAGGTCAGGAGTTCAAGACCAGCCTGGCCAACATGGTGAAGCCCTGTCTTTATTAAAAAAAAAAAAAAAAAAAAAAATGAAGCTTCTAGACCACACTTGGGGGCTCACGCTTGTAATCCCAGCACTTTGGGAGGCCAAGGTGGGTAGATCACGTGAGGCCAGGAGTTTGAGAACAGCATGGACCACACTGTGAAATCCCGTCTCTACAAAAAATACAAAAATTAGCTGGGTGTGGTAGCACCTGCCTGTAATTCCAGCAACTCAGGTGGCTGAGGCACGTGAATCACATGAACCCGGGAGATAAAGGTTGCAGTGAGCTGAGACTGAGCCACTGAACAGCCTGGGTGACAGAAAGAGACTGTTTAAAAAAAAAAAAAAACGTTTTTCTGGACCTGACCGAGCAGGAGGTGCCATCATGGGAGTTGACATCCGTCACAACAAGGACCGAAAGGAGCCCAAGAGCCGGGATATCTACCTGAGGCTATTGGTCAAGCTGTACAGGTTTCTGGCCAGGCGAACCAACTCCACATTTAACCAGGTTGTACTGAAGAGGTTGTTTATGAGTCGCACCAACCGGCCACCTCTGTCCCTTTCCCGGATGATCCGGAAGATGAAGCTTCCTGGCCGGGAAAACAAAACGGACATGGTTGTGGGGACCATAACGGATGACGTGCGGGTTCAGGAGGTGCCTAAACTGAAGGTGTGTGCGCTGCGTGTGACCAGCCGGGCCGCAGCCGTATCCTCAAGGCGGGGGGTAAGATCCTCACTTTCTGCACTTTGGGAGGCCGAGGCGGGCAGATCACGAGGTCAAGAGATCGAGACCATCCTGGCCAACATGGTGAAACCCCGTCTCCACCAAAAATACAAAAAAATTAGCTGGTTGTGGTGGCGCGCGCCTGTAGTCCCAGCTACTCGGGAGGCTGAGGCTGGAGAATTGCTTGAACCCGGGCGGCAGAGGTTGCAGTGAGCCAAGGTCGTGCCACTGCACTCCAACCTGGCGCCTGGTGACGGAGTGAGACTCTGTCTCAAA
>PVKV010031653.1:0-20764 GCA_004027835.1 Alouatta palliata | reverse complement strand
AGAACACATGGACACAGGGAGGGGAGCATCTCACACTGGGGTCTGTCGGGGGGAAAAAGGGGAGGGACAGCAGGAGGTGGGGAGTTGGGGAGGGATAGCATGGGGAGAAATAACAGATACAGGTGATGGGGAGGAAGGCAGCAAATCACACTGCCATGTGTGTACCTATGTAACAATCTTGCATGTTCTTCACATGTACACCCAAACCTAAAATGCAATAAAAAGTATATATATTAAAAAAAATAAAAATAAAATAAAATAAAATAAATAAATAATTATTTGATGCAAATAACAATAATGCAAGTTTGAGAAACCTTACTTTAATAGATGTAAAGCTATTCGGTTCTTGAGTCAAGTTTAATATTTTGTGTCTTTCAAGAAATTGGTTCATTCCATGTAAATTATTAAATTTAATAGCATAAAATTATTCATATTTTCTAATTTTTATCTTAATATCTGTAGAATCTGTAATGATATCAAGAACCAAACCTCACTCTTGATTTGCTAACTTGTGTCTTTCTTTTTTTTCCTGGTCATACTGGTTAGAGGTTGATCAATTATATCTATCATTTCAAAGCGCCATGGTTGGTTTCATGAATTTATTCTATATATTTTCTGTTCCATTGACTTCCACTCTGTTATTTCCTTTCTTTAGCTTACCTTAATGTGTTTTTTTCTTAGTTTCTTAAGGTGGAAGTTGAGGCATTAACACAAGACCTTCCTTCTTTGGTATTACAGGCATGTAGAGCTACACATTTTCTTCTAAGTACTGCTTTAGACTCACTCCACAAATCCTAATTTATTTTTATTTTCATCAAGTTCAAAATATTTTCAAATTTCACTCTACTTTTTTCTTTACTCAAAGTTTATTAAGAAGTTATATTACTTGGTCTCTGAAAAACAAACTTTTCTGAGTATCTCACTGTAATTGTAAATCTAATTTAAATTTATTGTGGTCAGAAAATATTCTTTGTACTACTTAAGTCCTTTTAATATCATTCACACTTTTTTTTCGGTTTATAACATGGTGTGTGTTGGTAAATTTAACATGTACTTGAAAATAATATTTATTCTGATGTGATTGGTCGGAATGTCCTATAAATGTCAATTAGGTCAAAGTTGTTGATAGTGTTGTTTAAATCTTCGTCATTGTTCTGTCAATTATTCTATCAATTGTTCAAACCAGTTATGGAGAGGGTCATCAAAATCTCTAACAATCATTACGGATTTGTCTATTTCTCCTTTCAGTACTATCAGTTTTTGTTTTATGTGTTTTGACACTCAGTTGTGGCAGTTAAACATTTTAAATCAAATGTGATTTTATAAGTTGACCTTTTATCATTATAAAGTGGCCTTCTTTATCCAGAGTAATATCTTTTGCTCTGAAATCTACTTAATCTAATATTAATATAGCCACTTTAACTTTTCTTAAATTAATTAATGTTAGCAAGGCTCATTTTTTTCCATTCTAATTTTACCTTATTTCTTTCTCTTTATGGAAACTGGGTTTAGTGTACGTAGCCTATAATTGGGTCTTTTTTAGTTATCCATTCAATCTCTGCCTTAATAATTGGATTTTTAGACAATTTACATTTAATATGATTACTGTAAAGTTTCTGTTTTGCTTTTTTCTGTTTTTCCTTTACTCTTTTATTAATTAATTGAACACGTTTTAATTTCTCAATTCTATTTCCTTTATTTGGTTATTAATTGTAACTCAGTGTTTGTTTTGCAGATTATAATGTACTTATTTAAATCAAAGTCTGTCTTCAAGTGTTATTATATCACTTCACATGTAGAATAAGAACTTTACCATACTATAATTGCATTTTTTTCAGCCTTTATGTTATTGTCATATATTCTACTTATTTACATGTTGTAAACCACCAAACACATTGTAAATTTTTTAAGTTGTCGATTTTTAAAAATATTTAAATATAAAAATATTATAAATTTACACTTGTGGTTGTCATTTTAGGTGCTCTTTATTCCTTGTACAGCTCCATATACTCACGTTATTTCATTCTCCTCTTCCTGGAGAACTTGATTTGTAAGGTGGGTCTATTGGTGGTGATTTCTTTCATTCACACATATCTGAAAAACATCTTTATGTTTGTTTGGAAAAATAATTTTACTAATTATAGAATTTTAAGCACTCTCTTCTCTTGCATTGTTTCTTGATGAAAAACGGATGTTGACATCCTTATTTTGTTCTCTATGTAAGGTGCCCTTGCCTCTGGCTGCTTTTTTTTTTTTTTTTTTTTTTAAGACTAGTCAAGTGCAGTAGTGAGAAGGGGGGAAAGAGTAGAACAAGGAGTTCGATCTGTAACTGGCTTTTAAGATTTCCTCTTTATCACTAGTTTTGAGCAATTTGATTATGATGTGTCTTGGTGTGGTCTTCATGTTTCTTGTGTTTGGGGTTCGTTGAGCTTCTTGAAACTGTAGGTTTATAATTTTACGTTTGGGAAGTTTTCATCTATTATTAATTTTTTTTTCTGTTTTTCCCTCCCCAAACACACATCAGACTTCTTTGTGAACTTCAGTTACACATACTGAAAGCTGTTTAAAGTTGTCCCATAGCTCATTGATATTATCCTAGTTTTTACAATGCATTATCTTCTCTTTAATTCATTATGTATAGTACCTATTGCTATGTCTTCCAATTCACTAATCATTTTATCTGTGATAGCTAATCTGCCCTTATATTACATTTAGTATATTTGGGTCTTTTTTTTATATTTTCCATGTCTCTACTTATTTTTTAAAAAACAACTTTATTGATGTATAATTTACACAGAGTAAAATATGTCTGTTTTAATTATATAAATCAATTATATTAGTGCAAGTGTTTATGTAGGCATGATTTTATTTCTCTTGTTTAGATATCTAGGAGTGGAGTTGAGGGGTTAAAAGGTAATCCTATGCTTAACAATTTAACAAACTCTCAAATTATTTTTGAGAGTGGTTTCACTGTTCTGTCTTCCCATGAGCAATATACATGGCTTCCAGGTTCTCTGTACACTCATCAATACTTGTTACTGCTTTTTTTCTTTTTTTAATTATAGCCATTCTTGTGAGTGTGAAGTTGCATTTCATTATGGTTTTAACTTGCCTTTCCTTAATGACTTAATAAATGATGTAGAGTATTTTTATGTGCTTTTTAACCTTATGTGTATCTTCTTTGGTGAAATGTCTATTCAGATCTTTTACTCACTTTTAATTGTCTCACTTAAATTTTTATCATTATTGTGTGTGTTTATTTTGAATTTTATGGATGCATAGTCATTGTATGTATTTAGGGGGTACATATAATATTGTGATACAAGCATACAATGTGTGATGATCAAATCTGGATCATTGTGATATCCATCACCTCAAAGATTCACCATTTCTTTGTGCAGGGAATATTTCAAATATTTTCTTCTAGCTATTTTGAAATATACAATATATTATTGTTAACTACAGTTACTCTATTGTGCTATCAACCTTAGATACTATTCTTTCTATTCTCAGCCTCTGTTAACCACTAATACATTCACTACTTGTATGAGATCAATTTTTTTAGCTCTCACATTTATGTGAGAACAGGTAATATTTGTCTTTCTCTGCCTGGTTTATTTAACTTTACATACTTCAATTCTATCCATGTTGCTGTGAAGACAGGAGTTTACTTTTTATGGCTGGCTAATATTCCATTTTGTATACCACATTTGTACCATGTTTTCTTTATCTATTCATTCTTTGATGGACACTGAGGGCAATCCCGTATCTTGAGTATTGTGAATAATGCTGCAATAAACATGGGACTGCAGCTATCACTTTGATAAACTGATTTCCTTTCCTTTGGATATATACCCAGCAGTGAGATTGCTAAAGCATATGATAGTTCTGTTTTTAGTTTTTTGAGGAAATTCTATACTGTTTTCCACAGTGACTGTGCTATTTATATTCCCATCAGCAGTGTACAAGCATTCCCCTTTCTCTCCATCCTCTCTAGGATTTATTATTTTCTATGGTTTTTGTAATAGCCATTTTAACTGGGATGAGATATTATATTCTAACTTTGATTTGCATTTCGCTGATGATTGGTAATTTTGAGAATTTTTTATATATATCTTGGCCATTTGTGTCTTTTGAAAAATGTTTATTCGCATCTATTGCCCGTTCTTTTAAATTATACTTTAAGTTCTGGGGTACATGTGGAGATTGTGCAGGATTGTTACGTAGGTATACACATGCCATGGTGGTTTGCTGCATCCATCCACCTGCCATCTACATTAAGTATTTCTCCTAATGTTACCCTCCCCAATCCCCCCACCCCTGCAATCCCTCCCCTAGCCCCCCCAACCCCCAACAGGTCCGCATGTGTGACGTTCCCCTCCCTGTGTCCATGTGTCCTCATTGTTCAACACCCACTTATGAGTGCGAACATGTGGTGTTTGGTTTTCTGTTCTCGTGTCAGTTTGCTCACAATGATGGTTTCCAGCTGTACTCATGTCCCTCTAAAGGACATTTTTAAAGCAATTTTTTTTTTTTTGCTATTTTGTTGAGTTTCTTACATGTTCTGGTTATTAATCCCTTGTCAGATGAATAGTTTTCAAATATTTTATCCCATTCTGTACATTGTGTCTTCATTGATTGCTACCTTTGTCATGCAAAAGCTTTTTAACTTGATTTAATCCCATTTGTCCATGTTTGCTTGGGTTGCCTGTACTTTTAAGATCTTACTTAAGAAATCCTTGCTCAGGTTAATGTCCTAAAACATTTTCCCCTTGTTTTCTTCTAATTATTTTATTATCAAGTTTTACATCTAAGTCATCAATCCATTTATATTTGGTTTTTGCATATGGTGAGAGGCAGAGATCTCACTTCATTCTTCTGCATATGAATATCCAGTTTGCTCAGCACATTTATTAAATGTCTCCTTTCCTCAATGTATGTTGTTGGCATCTTTGTCAAGCATGATTTGGTTGTAGATCCATCGATTTATTTCTGGATTCTCTATTCTGTTCCATTAGCCTGTGTATTTTTTAGGCCAATAACATGCTGTTTTGGTTACTATGGCTTTGTACTATATTTTAAAGTCAGGTAATGTGATGCCTCCAGCTTTGTTCTTTTTGCTTAAGGCTGCTTTGGATGTTTTTGGCCTTTTGTGTTTCCATACAAATCTTTTTTATTATTTTAAGTTATAAGAGATCTTTATTCTGGATACAAGTTTCTTATTAGATATATAAATTTAAATATTATCTACAAGTCTTTGGCTTACTTTTTCATTTGTATGAGAGTGCATTTTAAAGTACCAAAGTACAAAAGTTTTGAATTTTGATAAAGATGTATTTGTTAATTTTTTTTTATCACTTCTGCTTTTGGTGTCCTGTATTGAAAATCTTTTCCTTGGTAAAGTCACAAAGATTTATGCCTTATTTTCTTCTAAAAGTTTTATAGCTTTAGCTCTTATATGTAGGACTGTAATCCAGTTTGGGTTTTTGGCTTTTTCTGTTTCTCTTTACTTAACTTTTGGAATATCTGAAACATAATTATAACTGTTTTATCCCCCTTGTCTGCAAATTCTAATATCTGTATGAAGTCTAGCTCCATTTTGATTAGTTGATTTTTCTCCTTATTATGAGGTATATTATCTTGCTTTTTTTGGATGCATGGTAGTCTTCAAATGGATGCCAGACATTGTGAATTGTACCTTGTTACATCAGGATATTTTTGTATTCCTATAAATATTTATGAGCTTTGTTCTAGTACATAGTTAAATTACTTGGAAACAGTTTGATCCTTTTCAGTCTTGGTTTTAAGATTTGTTAGGTGGGACCAAAATAGCATTGAGTCTAGAGCTAATTATCCCCCATGAGTAGTCAAGGCTTTTCTGTATATTTTATTTAATGCTATATAAATTATGAATTTTTTTCCATCTGGCTGGTGACATCAGGTACTATTCCTGGGCCTGTGTGAATACCAAGCACTGTTACTGCTAATTCTGTCAGATGGTTCTTTTCCTGGGCTGATAGATTTCTCACACATATATGATAACAATTATTAGGCTGAATACTTGAGAGGATTCTCCTCATATCTACAGAGTTCTCACTTTGTGCACATTTGTTTGCTCTGGTACTTTGTTCTGAACATTATCCCTGACTTGGTCTCCCTGGCCTCTCAGCTTTATTACTACAATTCAGGAGTTCTGCCATTCTTTGCTTGGGTTCCCCCTTCTTGCCTAGAACTCTCCTATAGCAGTTAGCCAGGGCACTTATAGGTCTCCTCTCATTTGCTTACTATTTAGTCCCAGGTAGTCCATTTTGATTCCATTGGGAAGTACATAAAATGACATTTTTTTAATGCTGAAAAATAATCCCAATAGGAAAATTGTATCTAGCAAAAATATCCTTTAATAAATATATGTAATTGTATTGGTCCTTTCCCACACTGTTATAAGGCACTACTTGAGACTGGGTAATTTATGAACAAAAGAGTTTTTATTGACTCACAGTTCTACAGATTTAACAGAAAGCATGACTGAGAGGCCTCCGGAAACTTACAATAATGAGTGAGGTGGAAGAAAGCACATCTTGTCCTGACAGAACTGGCGGTGGGATGGGAAGATGCTGCATACCTTTAAACCATCAAACCTTAAGAGAACTCACTATCATGAGAATGCTAAGGGGGAAGTTCGCCCTCATGATTCACTCACCTCCCACCAGACCCCTCCTCTGACATGTGGGGACTATAATTTGAGAGGAGATTTGGGTGGGGGCACAGAGTCAAACCATGTAAGTAATTATTGCTGATACGGTTTGGCTTTGGGTCCCCACCCAAATCTTACCTTGAATTGTAATAATCCCCACATGGCACAGCAAGGACCCAATGGGAGGTAACTGAAGCATGGGGGTGGGTTTTTCCAATTCTGTTCTCCTGATAGTGAATAAGTCTCATGAGATCTGATAATTTATAAAGGGGCATTCCCCTGAACATGCTCTCTTGCCTACCACCATGTAAGATGTGGCTTTGCTCCTCCCTTTGCCTTCTGCCATGATTGGAAGGCCTCCCCAGCCATGTGGAACTGTGAGTCAATTAAATCTCTTTCCTTCATAAACTACCCAGTCTCAGGTATGTCTTTATTTACAGCATGAGAACACTAATACAGTAAAGTTGTCTACAGATCAAGTAGCGTGCTGCTATAAAAACATCCAAAAATGTGGAAGGAAGCAACTTTGGAACCGAGTAATATACAGAGGTTGGAACAGTTTGAATAGCTCAGAAAAACAAAGATGTGGGAAAGTGTGGAACTACCTAGATGCTTGCCGAATGGCTTTGACCAAAATGCTGATAGTGCTATAGACAATAAAGTCCGGGCTGAGGTGGTGAAGATGAGGAACTTGTTGGGAACTGGAGCAAATGTGACTCTTGCTATTTTTAGCAAAGAGACTGGCAACATTTTGCCCCTGCCCTGGAGATTTGTTGAACTTTGAACTTGAGAGAAGTGATTTAGGGTAGCTGACAGAAGAAATTTCTTTTTTAAAAAATTTATTTATTTAACTTTAGGTGCATACTATATCTGGCATTTCTCCCAATGTTATCCCTCTCCACCCTCCCCTCCCTCACCACCCCTCGCTGTCTCTCCCCTACCTCCCCCACTGTCCCCAGTGTGTTATGCTCTTCTCCCTGAGTCCACCTGTTCTCATTGTTCAACACCCACCTATGAGTGAGAACATGTGGTGTTTGGCTTTCTATTCTTGTGTCAGTTTGCTGAGAATGATGGTTTCCAGATTCATCCAAGTCCCTACAAAGGACATGAACTTGTTGTTTTTTATGCCTGCTTAGTAATCCATGGTGTATATGTACCACATTTTCTTTGTCCAGTCTATCATTGATGGGCATTTGGGTTGATTCTGGGTCTTTGCTATTGTAGACAGGGCTGCAATGAACATACCTGTGCATGTGTCTTTATAGTAGAATGATTTATAGTTCTTTGGGTATATGCCCAGTAATGGGATTGCTGAGTGAAATGGAATTTCTACTTCTAGATCCTTGAGAAATCACCACACTGTCTTCCACAGTGGTTGAACTAATTTACACTCCCACCAACTGTATATGAGTGATCCTATTTCTCCACATCCTCTCCAGAATCTGTTGTCTCCAGATTTCTTAACGATTGCCATTCTAACTGGTGTGAGATGTTATCTCAATGTGGTTTTCATTTGCATTTCTCTAATGACCAATGATGATGAGCATTTTTTCATGTTTCTTGGCCTCATATATGTCTTCTTTTGAAAAGTATCTGTTCATATCTTTTGCCCACTTTTGAATGGGCTTGTTTTTTTCTTGTATATCTGTTTTGGTTGTTTGTAGATTCTGGATATTAGCCCTTTGTCAGATGGGTAAATTGCAAAAATTTTTTCTCATTTTGTTGGTTGCTGATTCACTCTAATGATGGTTTCTTTTGCTGTACAGAAGCTCTGAATTTTAACTAGATCTCATTTGTCTATCCTGGCTTTTTTTGCCATTGCTTTTGGTGTTTTAGTCATGAAGTCCTTGCCTATGCCTATGTCCTGGATGGTTTTGCCTACTTTTCCTTCTAGTGTTTTTATGGTATTAGGTTTTATGTTTAAATCTTTAATCCATCTGAAGTTAATTTTAGTGTAAGGTGACAGACAGGGGGGTCCAGGTTTGCTTTCTGTACATTGCTAGCCAGTTTTCCCAACACCATTTATTAAACATGGACTCCTTTCCCCATTGCTTGTTTTTGCCGGATTTGTCAAAGATCAGATGGTTGTAGATGTGTGGTGTTTCTTTTGGGGCCTCTGTTCTGTTCCATTGGTCTATGTCTCTGTTTTGGTACCAGTACCATGCTCTTTTGATTACTGTAGCCTTGTAGTATAGTTTGAAGTCTGGCAGTGTGATGCCTCCAGCTTTGTTAATTTTGCTTAGGATTGTCTTGGCTATGCAGGCTCTCTTGTGATTCTATATGAAATTTAAAGTAGTTTTTTCCAGTTCTGTGAAGAAGGTCATTGGTAGCTTGATGAGGATAGCGTTTAATCTATAGATTACTTTGGTCAGTATGGCCATTGTCACGATACTGATTCTTCCTAACCATGAGCATGAAATATTTCTTCATCTGTTTGTGTCCTCTCTTATTTCCTTGAGCAGTGGTTTGTAGTTCTCCTTGAAGAGGTCCTTTACATCCTTTGTTTGTTGTATTCCTAGGTATTTTATTCTCTTTGTAGCAATTGTGAATGGGAGTTTGCTCATGGTTTGGCTCTCTGTTAGTCTGTTATTGGTGTATAGAAATGCTTGTTATTTTTGCACATTGATTTTGTATCCTGAGACTGGGCTGAAGTTGCTTATCAGTTTGAGAAGATTTTGGGCTGAGACGATGGGGTCTTCTAGCCATACAATCATGTCATCTGCAAACAGAGACAGTTTGACTTCCTCTTTTCCTAATTGAATACCCTTTATTTCTTTTTCTTGCCTGATTGCTCTGGCTAGAACTTCCAATACTATATTGAATAGGAGTGTTGAGAGAGGGCATCCTTGTCTAGTGCCCGATTTCAAAGGGAATTCTTCCAGCTTTTGCCCATTGAGTATGATATTGATTGTAGGTTTGTTGTATATAGCTTTTATCATTTTATGATATGTTCCATCAATACCTAGTTTATTGAGTTTTTAGCATGAAGCACTGTTGAATTTTATCGAAGGCCTTCTCTGCATCTATTATCATGTGGTTTTTGTGTTTGATTCCATTTATGTGATGGATTACATTTATGGATTTGCATATGTTGAACCAGCCTTGCATGCCCGGAATGAAGCTTACTTGGTCGTGATGGATAAGCTTCTTGATGTGCTGTTGCATTCTGTTTGCTAGTATTTTATTGAAGATTTTTGCATCTATGTTCATCATGGATATTGGCGTGACGTTTCCTTTTTTAGCTGAATCTCTGCCTGGTTTTGGTATCAAGATGATGTTGGTCTCATAAAATGAGTTAGGGGGGATTCCCTCCTTTCATATTGTTTGAAACAGTCTCAGAAGGAATGGAACAAGCTCCTCTTTGTACATCTGGCAGAATTCAGCTGTTAGCCCATCTGGACCTGGACTGTTTCTGGTTGGTAGGCTTTTGATTACTGTCTCTACTTCAGCCCTTGTTATTGTTCTATTCAGGGTTTCAACATCCTCCTGGTTTAGTCTTGGTAGAGTACAAGTGTTTAGGAATTTATCAGTTTGTTCCTGGTTTACTGGTTTATTTGCACAGAGGTATTTGTAGTAATCTCTGATGGTAGTTTTTATTTCTGTGGCATCAGTGGTGATATCCCGTTTACCATTTTTTATTGCATCTATTTGATTATTCTCTCTTTTCTTTTTTATTAATCTGGCTAGCGGTCTATTTTGTTGATCTTTTCAGAAAAACAGCTCCTGGATTTATTGATTTTTTGAAGGGTTTTTTTGTGTCTCTATCTCCTTCAGTTCAGCTCTGATCTTAGTTATTTCTTGTCTTCTGCTAGCTTTTAAGTTTTTTTGATCTTCCTCCTCTAGCTCTTTCAATTTTGATGACAGGGTGTCAAATTTAGATCTTTCCTTGTTTCTCATGTGAGCATTTATTACTATAAATTTCCTTCTAGACACTGCTTTAAATGTGTCCGAGAGATTCTGGTAAGTTGTGTCTTCATTCTGATTGATTTCCAAGAGCATCTTTATTTCTGCCTTAATTTCATTGTTTATCCAGTCAACACTCAGAAGCAAGTTGTTCAGTTTCCAAGTGGTTGTGCGAGTTTGAGTGTATTTCTTAATCCTGAGTTCTAGTCTGATTGTGCTGTGGTCTGATAGACTTTGTTATGATTTCCGTTCTCTTGCATTTGCTAAGGAGTGATTTGCTTCCTATGATGTGGTCAATTTTAGAGTAAGTGCAATGTGGTGCTGAGAAAAATGTATATTTTGTAGATACAGGGTGAAGCATTCTGTATATGTCTATAAGATCCGCTTGGTCCAGCTCTACATTCAAATCCTGGATATCCTTGTTAATTTTCTGTCTCGTTGATCTGTCTAATATTGACAGTGGAGTGAAGTCTCCCACTATTATTGTGTGGGAGTCTAAATCTCATTTTAGGTTATTAAGAATTTGCTTTATGTATCTGGGTGCTGTTGTGTTGGGTGAGTATATATTTAAGATAATTAGCTCTTCGTGTTGGATTCTTTTACCATTATGGCCTCTTTTGATCTTTGTTGGTTTGACCATTTTATCAGAGACTAGGATTGCAACCCCTGCTTTTTTTGTTGTTTGTTTGTTTGTTTGTTGTTCTCCATTTGCTTGTAAATCTTCTCCCATCCCTTTATTTTGAGTCTATGTGTGTCTTTGTATGTGAGATGAATACAGCATATGATGGGTTTTTACTTTTTATCGAGTTTGCCAGTCTGTGTCTTTTGATTGGGGCATTTAGGCCATTTACATTCAATGTTACTATTGTTATGTGTGAATTTGATCCTGCCATTTTGTTACTGGTTGGTTTTCTTTCTCATTAGTTGACTCATTTTCTTCATTGCATTTTTTATCTTTGCCCACTGGTTTGCTTTTGCAGTGACTGGTACTTGTTCCTTTCTGTGCTTAGTGTTTCTTTCAGGAGCTCCTGTAGGGCAGATCTGGTGGTGACAAAATCTCTCAGTAATTGCTTGTCCATAAAGGATTTTATTTCTCCTTCACTTAGGAAGCTTAGTTTGGCTTAATCTGCGATTCTGGGCTGAAAGTTCTTTTCTTTAAGGATGTTGAATATTGCCCCCCACTCTCTTCTGGCTTGTAGGGTTTCTGCCAAAAGATGTGCTGTGAGTCTGATTGGCTTCCCTCTGTGGGTGACCTGACCTTTCTCTATGGCTGCCCGTAGCATTTTTTCCTTCATTTCGACCCTGGTGAATCTCACGATTATGTGCCTTGGGGTTCCTCTTCTTGAGGAATATCTTTGTGGAGTTCTCTGTATTTCTTGAATTTGAAATTCGAACTGCCTTGCTAGGCTTGGGAAGTTCTCCTGGATAATATCCTGAGGTGTGTTGTCCAGCTTGGATTCATTCTCCCCATCATATTCAGGTACACTGATCAAGCATAGGTTAGGTCTTTTCACATAATCTCATATTTCTTGGAGGCTTTATTCATTTCTTTTCACTCTTTTTCCTCTTGTATTGCCTTCTCTTTTTATTTCATTGAGTTGATCTTCTATCTCTGATATCCTTTCTTCTGCTTGATCGATTCGGCTATTAAAACTTGTGTTTGCTTCACGTAATTCTTGTGCTGTGTTTTTCAATGCCATCAAGTCATTTATGTTCTTTTCTACCCTGGTTATTCTAGTGAGCATTTCGTCTAATATTTTTTCAAGGTTTTTGGTTTCTTTGCATGGAGTTAGAATGTGTTTGTTTAGCTCTGAAATGTTTGTTATTATCCACCTTCTGAATCCTGTTTCCATCAATTCTTTGCACTCCCTCTCAGTCAAGTTGTGATCCTGTGTTGTTGAGGAGTTGTGATGATTCCTTGAAGGAGAAGAAGTGTTTTGGTCTTTGATGGCTTCACCTTTTTTGCACTGTTTTTTTCCCGTATTTGTGGATTTACCTGGCTGTGGTGTCAGAGAGCTGCTTGATGAGGTCGCTTGTCTGCCTATGGGGGTGCTACTGGGTTTCTAGGGACTCCTTCAGGTTACTAGGGAAGCTTCCTGTGTCTTTTTTGTTTATACTGAGAGATTAGGCTGGCCTCTTCCTCTGACCTGTAGGCACTGCTGGGTTGTAAAGAACGCCATCCCGTTGCTATGTAGGCTTCTTGTGTTTTTTGTTAAAACATGTAGCCCAGTCCCACCCCTCTAATGGTGGATTGTGCCCTTCTTCTACTGGGCTGGGTCTTTTGGGGTTCAGCTCATATTGTGACACTGGCTGCACAACCTGCTATATTCAGAGCTTCAGCCCTCTGGAGTTTCTTGGGAAGGGTAGAGACCCACCCAGCTGCACCTGGCTGTCTCCCACTTTCAGCTCCCTCTCTCTCTGGGTGGAGGGGAGAGGGCAGTAGCTCAGTCCATAGGTACTCCCAGCCACCTTTTGGGCTTATGCATCTGTTTAGGTCTGTGCACCAATCTGGGACACCATCCTGGATTATTACTCAACTCCGTGCTTGTAATTCCCAGTGTTTGACTGGCAAACATCCCCTGTTCCGTGTATTGCTGAGGCTTTGGGGGAAGTTCTGTATCTGTACCAGAGTGCCAGATGGGGAGACTCTGACTCACTGGTCAGATGCACTTTCTAGGTGAAGCAGCACCCCTCTGCTCCTTGGTTTGCCCTGAGTGGGCTTTGCTCACTGTCAGACCAGACCTGTTGAAATGCACCTCGTACCTTGGTTACAGCTAGGTTATCTCTGGATTTCTGTCTCTCTCTCGCTGGGTGTTGTCCACTGGAGTTGTATCTATTCAGCCATCTTGGATCCTCGACAGAAGAAATTTCTAAGTAGCAAAGTGTTCAAAATGTGACTTGGATGCTCTTAAAGCATTTCATTTTATATATTCAGAAAGATATAGTTTGAAATTGTAACTTATGTTTAAAAAGGAAGCAGAGCATAACAGTTCAGAATATTTGCAGCCTGATGATGTGATAGAAAATGAAATCCAATTTTCTGAGGAGAAATTCAAGCTGGCTGCAGAAATATTCACAAGTAATGAAGTGCGAAATGTAATTTGCCAAGACAATGGGGAAAATGTCTCCATGACATGACAGAGGTCTTCATGACAGCCCCTCCCATCACAAGCCCAGAAGCCTAGGAGAAAAAAATGGTTTCATAGATCAGGCCTACGGTCTTGGTGCTTTGTGCAGTCTTGGGACTTGGTGCCCTGTGTCCCAGTCATGGCTAAAAGGGACCAACATAGAGCTTAGGCTGTTGCTTGAGAGGATGGAAGCCTCAAGCATTGGTGTCATAAACATGGTGTTGGGCTGTCAGGTACACAAAAGTCAAGAATTGACTTTTGAGAACCTCTGCCTAGATTTCAGAGGATGTATGAAAATATCTGGGTGTCCAGGCAGAGGTGTGCTGTAAGGGTGGAGCCCTCATGGAGAACCTTTGCTTGGGCAGCGTGGAAGTGAAATGTGAAGTGTAAACCCCCACAAAGACTCCCCACTGGGCCATTGCATAATAGAGTTGTTAGAAGAGGGCCACCGTCCTCCAGACCCCAGAATGGTAGCACCAACAGCTTGCACTGTGCACTGAGCCACAGACACTCAACAACACTAGTGCCTAAAAGCAGCACTGAGGGAAATTGTACCCTGCAAAGCCAGAAGAGTGGAGCTACCTAAGACCATGGGAACCCACCTCTTGCATAATTGTGACCTGAATGTGAGACATAGTGTCAAAGGACATCATTTGGCGCTTTAACATTTGACTGTCTTGCTGGATTTCAGACTTGCATGGGGCCTGTAGCCCTTTGTTTTGGCCAATTTCTCCAATTTAGAACAGGTGTATTTACCAAATGCCTGTACCTACGCTATATATAGGAAGTAACTTGCTTTTGATTTTACAAGCTCAGAGGCAGAAGAGACTTGCCTTGTCTCAGATAAGATTTGGACTTGGACTTCTTTTGGGTTAATCCTGGAATGAGTTAAGACTTTGGAGGACTGTTGGAAGGCAGGATTGGTTTTGAAATGTAAGGGCATGAGATTTGGGAGAGGTCAGGAGAAGAATGATATGGTTTTGCTCTGTGTCCTCACCCAAATCTCACCATGGATTGTTGTAATCCCCACATGGGGACCCAGTGGGAGGTAATTGAATCATGGGAGTTGGTTTTTCCAATGGTATTCTCATGATAGTGAATAAGTCTCATGAGATGTGATGTTTTCATAAAAGGGCATTCTCCTGCACATGCTCTATTGCCTGCTGCCATGTAAGATGTACCCTTGCTTCTCCTTTGCCTTCTGCCACGATTATGAGGCTTACCCAACCCTGTGGAACTGTGAGTCCATTAAACCTCTTTCTTTTATAAAAGTTACCTGGTGTTGAGTGTGTATTTATCAGCAGTGTGGGAACAAACTAATACAATTGTCAAAAATAAAACTAGCGTAAAAAACACTTTACCAGGTAAACAAAACTAAAAGAAATAGTGAAGAGAATCTGTAGGCAGAAAGAAAATGATCCCCGAAGGATTTACAGAAATTCAGGAAGTAGAAACAATGCTGTATATAAAACAATGTGTGAATTTCAAATATGCATCTAATGTTAAAATTCACTGAAACTATAACAACATGTAGAAGTAAATGTTAAAGTGTTCTAAGGTCTTAACATTCAAATTTCTATTTTTTTTTTTAACTCTAATAAAGTCAAAACTGCAATTGTAATTTCAAGGTTCACCACTAAAAGAATGGTTATAAAATATGTCAGAAGGCAACAGAGGAATGGAAAGTTTAGGTCATTTTCTTTTTAAATAATCAACATTAAATATCTGTATAATTATCTTTCTCATACAAATAATTGGTAGATCTGGGAAAAACAGAAGACTGTATCTTTAAAAACAGTTTTCTCCTGATGTGGAAGGATAAAAATGAGAATACTGTGCATGCCATATTTTACCAGTTTTAAAATTCACATATTTTATATTTTAATTCCTCTGTAATTAGAAAATGTCTTACAGTCACTGAGTTACCATAGTTCAAGTAGCAGCATTTTTTTTCTTTGGAGTGGTACATAAAATAATGGTGTAATTTACAGTTGCTTGAATTTTACATTTAATGAAATATGATAGTTACTTACCTATATATTAATGGGTTGTCTTTAGATTTAATATGCAAAAGCAAGCCTGAGATTACTTTTCTGAATAATATAGAAATTGAGAAATGAAAGTCTTTAAGGAGAGATCTCTGTGTTATGCAAGAGAATGCCATCTAGCTAGATCAGGGAACTGTAATACTCAATGGCAAACTGTTACTGCAATATAAGTTTTCAAAAATTTACTGCATTCTCTTTTCAAACATGAATGCCTTAAATGGAAAAGGAAGTGACTTTGGCGTTTTGGTTTACGTGAAACAGAAAAAATAATAGAATGAACCTGTGGGGGTATACCGATGAGATTTAGAATTTAGCAGGAGAAGGAACATATGTCCCGGAATTGGCATGACAACTAAGATTGTTGAAAATTTCTGTAACCTTGGAAAAAATCATTGGCTACACCTAGCTAATTTCATTTAATCTTCAAAGAAGAAAGTGACATCATCTAATATGTACTTAATACATTTTTATGTACCTATTACATGCAGGTTACTACAAAAGTAATTTTACATGATTAAAAAATTCAAATGACATTGTGCTAGATCTCAAATCAGTATATTTTTGTGTGTACACGTTATACACATACACAAATATACTAAAAAGGTAGATAATCTAGATAATTATCACAAAATATTATATAAACAAACAAGTGACAAAGATTAAATAAAATAAAAACTTTGAATAAGCAAATGTCATCAACGTATGATTCAAAAAGAGAACTTACCAAGTATAGAATCATTCTAGCAATCAAAGGCATGCAAACTAAAACAATACGATAGCATTTTTTTATCTCTGTCACTTTGATATCTGTATATAACAAGGCTATGAAAAAAGCTGATACTATCATACACAGCTAAAGCTATTCTAAATTGGTTTAATACTTTTGGAAAGACAAAAATTAATATCCACTATTTATTAAGCTTTACTTTGTGCCAAGTTCTTTTTGTTTGGTTTTTGGTTGTTGTTGTTGTTGTTTTTTGACATGGAGTCTCACCCTGTTGCCCAGGCTGGAGTGTGATGGTGTGATCTTGGCTCACTGCAACCTCTGCCTCCTTAATTCAAGCACTTCTCCTCAGCCTCGCAAGTAGCTGGGACTACAGGCATGCACAACCAAGCCTGGCTAATTTTTGTATTTTTAGTACAGACAGGGTTTCACCATATTGGCTAAGCAATTCTCAAACTCCTGACCTCGTGATCCACCTGACTAGGCCTCCTAAAATGCTGGTATTACAGGCATGAGCCACTGTGCCTGGCCACCATGTTTTAAAATAATCCTAATCCTTACAGAAACAAACACAAACGGCACATAGTATGTGATATTATTTTATCATCTAACAAAAACCTGACTCCTCAAAAGATTAAATTATATGCTTAAGACCCTATCAATCGGTGAGTTAAAATCTGTATCCAGGTGTATGTCTCTCAAGCTTATATTCTTTCAATTGCATTATTAATATTCATGTTTTTAAACCCATAACTTTCCTTCTGAGGATTTCCTTTAAAAATAAACATTTTAAAACCCATAATCACATAGATATTTGAAATCACATAGGCTATAACAACACCCTAAATAATTGATTGGCATTCTAATAGTGTATTGTTAAGTAATCTGGATATATCTACTTAGTGGAACACTAGCCAACATTTTTTATTCACTGATGTGATGTGCAAAAGTTTTTGTTACCTAGAATTCAATAAAATTCAGTATACAAAATTGTAAGAACAATATTTTTGCAAATATATAATATAGGCTTATGAAAATTAGAAAGAGAAGGTATACTTACTATGGTTATTACTTTAGGGCATTGTATTATGGATGTTGTCTTTCTCAGTTATTCAAACTCTTTAATATTATTTCATTACATTTTTATGGTTAATTTTTTTAGGCTAAGCATTATTACAGAGCAGTGGACAAAAAGTCCCAATGTACCATAAACAAGGCTTATAGGCTTTGAGACAAGGCAACAAATTATCACTGTGGTCACAGTCACAAGGGATATTTTCATAGAGGAAACTTCAGCAAGGCCTTGAAAAACAAATAGAGATAGAATGCCTGTTTTGCCAAATCAGGTCTATAAAGTGATTTCAAACATCATATGTGATTAAAAAAAAAGGAGCAGGTGTTTAAGTATAAAATTATTCACTTGGGACCTTTGCCCTCTTACTATGATGGAAATAGTGTTGGCCTGGGGGTTTGTGATGAAGCAGTGGAGAAGGAATGATATCTCAGTTCTTAGTTCTAAAAGATTTAAATTTTGTCACGCACCTCTTCTGGCTCTCCCTCTAGCTTTCCTTTCTTCTCTCCTCTCCTTGGGGAGGAAAAAGCATGTGGTATTAAGTGGTCGTAAGAGGGTAAAGGATGGTGGAAAATGCTGTTAGAACGTGCTCAACTTCAAGCAATGTTTTGGTTCTATTAATCTCTACCAGTCGTTCTCAGAGGTAGATCTTTAAAGTCTACTTAACATTTCTGGAATGAACACAAGCTGGGAATGAATTTACTTCTACTAAATACTGTCCCATTTCCCAGGGCAAATGACTTTGCCCATTAGCATTAGATATTAAGATCAATGCCAGGAGATAGATGGTATAAGCTCACTAAAGTATGCTTTTCTGAATTTATCTATTAATTTTACTACAGGATATCCAAGATGGCCAAATAGGAACAGCTCTGGAGTGCAGTTTCCAGTGAGAAGAATACAGAGGGTGAGTGATCATCACATTTCCAAACAAGTTTGTACTGGCCACAGACCAGGAGATTCCTGGGTACTGCGGGATTCCACACAAAAACTCACACAAATCCAGGCAGCCATTTCAACAGGCACCTGGAATGCCTGGGATACAGAGCCACCCATTCAACCTCAAAAAAAAAAAAAAAAGGGGGAGCTGAAACAGGGAGTCAGGTGATCTGGCTTAGCATGTTCCAACCCCACAAAGATCAACAATCTGAAATGGTCTGGATTGAGTTTTGCAGCAAACGCAGCTGGACCTGGGACAGTCCAGCTCAGTGGGGGGAAGGGCATCAGCCATTACCAGGGCAGTCCACCACTACTGAGGCAGTCCACCATTACTGAGGCAGTCTGCCATTACTGAGGCAGACCACAATTACCGAGGCATTTCTAACAAGAAGTTCACACAGCAGCTGGGCAGAGCCCATGGCTGCTCAGCAATGCCTCTGCTGGCAGACTGTGGCTAGACTACCACCTTGCTGGGCAGAGCATCTCTGAAAAAAGACAGCAGCATGTCAGGAACTTATAAATAAAGCCCCACCTTCCAAGGACAGAGCACCTGGGTAAAAAGGAGTTTATGAGTTCCACTGCAGCAGACTTAAACATACCAGCCCAGCAGCTCTGAATGGAAAAATGGAAGTCCCGGCTCAGGACTCAAATTCCTATAAGGGACAGACTGTCTCCTCAAGCAGCTCCCTGACCCCTGTATATCCAAAGAGACACCTCATAAAGGAGAGCTCAGGTGGACATCTGGTGGGTACCCTTCTGGGACTAAGGTAACAGAAGAAGAAACTGGCAGCAACCTTTATTATTCTGCAGCCAATGTGCGTGATCCTCAGGCAAGCAGGGTCTGGAGTGGACCTCCAGAAAGCCTACAGCAGAAGGGCCTGATAATTAGAAGGAAAACTAAAAAAACAGAAAGAAATAACTTCAGCACCAACAAAAAAGGACGTCCATTCAGAGACCCTATCTGAAAGTCACCAACTACAAAGACCACAGGTAGATAAATCCACAAAGATAGGAAGAAACCAGTGCAAAAAGGATGAAAACACCCGAAACCAGAATGCGTTTCCTCCTGCAAGGGAACACAACTCCACACCAGGAAGGGAACAAAGCTGGATAGAGAATGAGTCTGATGAATTGACAGAAATGGGCTTCAGAAGGTGAGTAATAACAAACTTCTCTGAGCTAAAAGAACATGTTCTAACCCAATGCAAAGAAACTATAAACCCTGAAAAAAGGTTTGACGAAATGCTAATGAGAATAAACAGCTTAGAGAAGAATCTAAATGGTCTGATGGAGCTGAAAAACACAACACAAGAACTTCGCGAAGCATACACAAGTTTCAATAGTCAAATTGACCAAGCAGAAGAAAGGATATCAGAGATTGAAAATCAACTCAATGAAATAGAACACAAAATTAGAGAAAAAAGTATAAAGAAATGAACAAAGCCTCCAATAACTATGGGATTATGTGAAAAGACCTAATCTACATTTGATAGGTGTACCTGAATGTGACAGACAGAATGAATCCAAGCTGGAAAACACTCTTCAGGATATTATCCAGGAAAACTTCCCCAACCTAGCAAGGCAGGCCAACATTTAACTCCAGGAAATACAGAAAACAGCACAAAGATATTCTTTAAGAAGAGCAACCCCAAGGCATGTAATCATCAGAATCATCAGGGTTGAAATGAAGGAAAAAATCCTAAGGGCAACCCAAGAGAAAGGTCAGGTTACCCACAACAGGAAGTCCATCAGACTCACAGTGGATCTCTCAGCAGAAACCCTACAAGCCAGAAGAGAGTGAGGACCAATATTAAACATCCTTAATGAAAAGAACTTTCAATCTAGAATTTCATATCCAGCCAAACTAAGCTTCATAAGTGAAGGAGAAATAAAATCTTTTATGATCATGCAATTGCTGAGAGATTTCATCACCATCAGTCCTGCCTTACAAGAACTCCTGAAAGAAGTACTAAACATAGAAAGGAATATCCAGTACCAGCCACTCTATTTATTTATTTATTTATTTTAATTAATTAATTAATTAATTTATTTATTTATTTTATATACTTTTTATTGCATTTTAGGTTTGGGGGTACATGTGAAGAACATGCAAGATTGTTACATAGGAACACACATGGCAGTGTGATTTGCTGCCTTCCTCCCCATCACCTATATCTGGTATTTCTCCCCATGCTATCCCTCCCCAACTCCCCACCCCCTGCTGTCCCTCCCCTTTTTCCCCCCAACAGACCCCAG
>PVKV010031652.1:8395-20865 GCA_004027835.1 Alouatta palliata | reverse complement strand
GTCTGTTGGGGGGAAAAAGGGGAGGGACAGCAGGGGGTGGGGAGTTGGGGAGGGATAGCATGGGGAGAAATAACAGATACAGATGATGGGGAGGAAGGCAGCAAATCACACTGCCATGTGTGTTCCTATGTAACAATCTTGCATGTTCTTCACATGTACCCCCAAACCTAAAATGCAATAAAAAGTATATATAAAAAAATAAAATAAAATAAAATAAAATAAAAAAAGAAAATCAAGCTGGACGCAACCACCACAGAGCAGATGGATCTTTGGAGCCAAGCAAAAAATCAGAGTATCTTCCATCACACAAAAAGCAAAAGCCAGAAGAGAGTGCCACTTTGCCAGTGTGGTTTAGGGGGCTTTCAACTCCCTGCTCTCCCTGGCCCCACATGCCCCCACCTTCACTGCCAAACGGGCTGGGCTGGTGATCCACAGAGGAGGCCGGTGAAATATAAAAGTGATTCCAGGGTGGGGGAGTGGCTTATCAGCCTCTAGCAGGCAAGACAATGTAGTGAGAGGGTCGCATCCTGGCCTGGGAGGGTTTCTATTTGGCCTGCACCACCCACTTCCCCAGAACCTCAATCAAGTTCCCTGCTGGCTCTTGTTCAGCCTTCTCCATAGGTAAGAGAGATAATGAGAGCACTGTTGGGGGGTTTGTGGTTGTTGCAGATAAAGGAAGCTTTACAGATGAGAAGTCTGAGGCTCAGAGAGATTGAGCCACAAGTTAACCCACTTAATAAGTGGCAGTGCTGAGATTTGAACCCAGGTCTCTTTGGGGTCAAGCCTGTAGGCTCCTCCGGCTCAGAGTAGCTCAGGCAAAAAGGTGGAGTTGATTAGAGAGCTCAGGTGTGTCCTGGAAGCTAAGGATGGGCCTCTCCTCTCATGAGAACCTGGAATCAGGAGTTAAAGAGAGGCGGAACCCATAGCTCTTGCAGCCTCTGTAACCCCAGGGCTTCCAGACCTAGTTTCTTTTGCAGACCTAGGGCCACAAGAGCCCCAGGCAGCCTGCTGGACCTTAAAAAGAGCCGGACACTTCCTAAGAGGAAGCGTCTAACGGAGCTGGGTAGGTCAGGTGTTCACCTTTGGCCAAGCAGCTGGAACCAGGGGATATGCCTATAAGGGCCACTCCTAGAGTAGAGGGGTCAGTTCTTGGAGAAAGATTAGGGACTGGGGGGAAGCAAACAGGCCAATGGGCAAGTGGGACAGATGATCTATGAGTTGGCTGAATAATTTTCTAAAGCAATGTCTTCAGTCCTGCATGCCAGCAACTAGAAACAGACTGATGTATTAGGACATTTCTGAAAGATGGTGGCCACCACTTTGGGAGCATCTAGCTTGTACTTGACATGTATTGCACTATTCAGTAAAATCCCCTACCATAATCTTGGTTGAGGGTATTATTATTCCCATTTTACAGATTATAAAACCAAGGCTCAGTAGCTTGCCTACATTTCCATGGTTGATAAGCTGCAAAGCCAGAATTTGAATCTAGGTTCTTCTGATACTAATGGGGGCAAGCTTTCACTGCGCCACTCTGGAGTCCAGCACCTAAAGAAGTAAAGGCACCAAACAAGGGAGAGGAAAAGCTTGAAGGGCAAAGAAGGGCAGGACATTTCAAGAGCTACAGTTTGGGCAGGAGTTGCTCATGCTTCAGTGACCCTTATTGCTTTTGGTTTCTATTTTCTGGTTATTGAAGTAATTTCTGTTTCTGGCAGAATGTTTGAAAAATGACACTATCTCCGTAATTCCAGAGTGTAAGTCTGAATTGGTAGGAAAAGACTTTACCAGGAGGTAGATGTGGTGCAGTCTCGGGCAAACTTCTGCTCACATGGGGTTGGCTGATGGGAAGTTTCCCATCTTCCCCTGCGTTCAAGCCCAGGCTGCCTGGATCACAGTGGAGCAAGGATGCTTCAAGGGGGCAGTGCTGCTTCGGGAGTTGGGGCTCCCATGAGCCCTTTGTGGGTGGAGACAGCCTGCTCTCAAAGGCAACTGGCATAGTGGTGGAGGTTGGGTAGAGGGTGCTGCTCCTATCTGGAAAGAAGCCAGCTGTCAGGCTGGTCCTGGGTGGGGGGAGCCAGGAACCTCTGGAATAAGCCAGTGTTGGAATTGCTCTCATACTTGGTGCTGTCAAGGAAAAGAGTACAAGCTGCACCTGGAATTTGTGCAGTTTGGCACGGGGAACACAGCTGGGAAGAAAAATGACCTTGACTCGAGGGAGAGAGCCTGGGCTGGGAGGTGTCTGGGGTGATGAACCAGGCAGCAGATCTGTGCTGTCCCTTCCAGAGTCAGATGCCTGCAGGAGCATGGGCCTCTGGTAGTTCTCTGATAAAAAGAGGTAGCAGGATAATAAAGTAATTCTAGGAGCCAACACTCATTGGGTGCTTATCACGTGCAAAGTCTTTTGTAAGTATCCTGTTGTCTAATCCTTATAAGATACGCCTTATTATCATGTGTGTTTTCAGATCAGGCATCCAGCTCTGCTGTAAGCATTAGCTTCGGAATTCAAACCCAGGCTGTTAATCACTAGTCCTGGGCCCTGCCATCCACACTGTGCAGTGGACAGAGGGAATGTGGGGTTCAGAGCTCAACTGCTCCCTGTGGCTTTAGGTGAGTAATTTTACCTCTTTGAGCCTCAGTTTCCTTAATTCTAAAATGAGGATGAGAGCAGCTACTCTATAAGGTTGACGTGATGATAAAATTATAAAGGAGAAGGCAGATGTCATGCAAGAGGTCTTCAATATATTGACAACCACTCACTTTTCTTCCTGGCGCTGTGGACATGGAGTCCATCATACCCTCTCTTTATTGTCTGAATGAGGCTCAGCTGAAGTTTGTGGCTGGGGAAAAGTGAAGGTAACAGGTCCTTATAGACCATGGTGTCCATGATCTCGGCCCCAAATCCATTGTCTGCAAGGGAATGGATATAACAAGTTCCTACTTTGGATTTCCCATACTGAGTGCTCTACTGAATGTCTATGAGGTCACTATCATTAAACACATTTTATAGGTTAAGAAACTGAGGCACAGAGAGGCTAAATAACTCATCCAAGGGCACCAAGCTCATAGGATTTGAATTCAGGAGCCTCATGTGCTTTCTGAACCCTTGGAATTTGTGAAAGGCAGATGTAACCAAAATGTCCAACATAGGGTCTTACTTTTCCAAAATTGTCTTCTCTTCATTTAAAACAAAAACTTTTCTCCTAAACACACATGCACATGTATGTTTATTGCAGCACTGTTTACAATAGCAAAGACTTGGAACCAACCTAAATGCCCATCGATGATACACTGGATAAAGAAAATGTGGCACATATATACCCATGGAATACTACTATGTAGCCATAAAAAAGGATGAGTTCATGTCCTTTGCGGGAACATGGATGAAGCTGGAAACCATCATTCTCAGCAAACTGACACAAGAACAGAAAACCAAACACCGCATGTTCTCACTCATAAGCAGGAGTTGAAAAATGAGAACACATGGACACAGGGAGGGGAACATCACACACTGGGGGGGTATGGGGCAAGGGAAGGAGAGCATTAGGACAAATACCTAATGCATGTGGGGCTTAAAACCTAGATAATGGATCGATAGGTACAGCAAAACACCACGGCACATATATACCTTTGTAGCAAACCAGCACATTCTGCACATGTATCCCAGAACTTAAAGTAAAATTTAAAAAAACTATTTTCCATACAGGAACGAGGTGGGAATGGACTAACTCAAAGATCAGCTTTTCCAGGAAGCTTTCCCAGATGTTCCCCAGTTAGTGGTCCATGTCTGTGCTCCTGCAGCATCCCCAGCACACCTCCATCAGCCAACCTGCCCCCTTCACTGCCAACATCTGTGCCTTCCCAGCTACCCCACTAGACCAGGAGCTCACCAAAGGGCTATTCACTACCTGCTTGTTGAATAGCATTGACGCCATGGTCACTGCAATCAATGTCCAGTGTCTCCTCCACCCTTTGGGGATCTGCCTTGGCCCAAGAGCCTTGGGTCCCTCAGTGCTACTCACAGACCTCCATGGAGGTCAGCTACTAAGACCTTCAAGGCAAGTCCCATCCCTGGGGTCTTGTCTCCATCCACTCTAGGAGGCAGTGAGTCACTTGACCCACAGTGTGCAGTTGCAGGATTTTAAGGACCTGACCTCCTGCCTCTTGGGGCTCTGAGACCAGGTGATGAGTGAAAGGATGTGGCCAACAGAGGCACCTCCTCTAACATGAGGAGTAGCTGAGGGAAGCTGGTGTTTATTGAGCTGTTACTTTGTGCCTCATTCGATGCCAAGCACTTTGCTCTCTGTCTCCTTTAATATCCTCCCCCGGCAACCTCCCTGCCCCTCGTAATTGCTTATATGCATACACTTTGGGTATGCGTTTTTTAAATTGTGGTGAATCATATTCTTTGACATAAATAGATGCAGTCTTTAGGGGATTTTTTGTGGCACAATACATATAACATAAAATCCACTGTTGTAATCATTTTAAAGTGTGTGATTCAGTGCATTTAATACATTCAAATGTTGTGCACCCCTCAGCATTCTCTGGTTTCAGAATATTTCCATTACCCATCAAGCAGTCGCTCCCTTCCCTCTTTTCCCAAGTCCCTGGCAACCTCCAATCTGCCTTCCATCCCTCTAGATTTGCCTTTTATGGCCACATCATATACGTGGAATTATAATCATACAACATGTGGCCTCTTGTGTTTGGCTTCTTTCACTCAACATAATGTTTCAAGGCTCATTCATGTTGCAGTGGGCATCAGTGCTTCATTCCGTTTTATGGATGGATAATCCATTTTATGGATGGACCACAGTTTATCCATTCATGAAATGGAATATTATCCAGCCATAAAATGAAATACTACTGATGCATGCCACCACACGAATGGAAATTTGGGTTATTTCCACCTTTGTACTTATGAATAATGCTGGGAAGAACATTCATGTACAAATATTTGTCTGAACACCTGCTTTCAATTCTCTTGGGTATGTCCCTAGGAGTGGGGTTGGTGGATCATCTGGCAACTCCACATGCCACTTACTGAGGTGCCCCCACAGTGGTGGCATCATTTTACACTCCTGCCTGCAAAGCGCGAGGGTTCCAATTTCCCCACATCCTCGCCAAAATGTACAATTTTCCTGAAAACCTGTGGAAGTGTGGTTACCCACATTTTTCAGATACACATGTGGAGGCTACAAGCAGTGAAGCAAACTTGTCGAAAGCCACACACCTGCTTGGTGGTGGAGCCAGAGTTTGAGCTCAGAGACTGTGCACTCTTAGCCACCAACCTGTTCCCTTCATGGCTCACGTGAGGCTGAAGTCAGAGGCTTGAGGCTAGAAGGAGCTCTGTTCTGTTCCTGGCTCCTGTCTGTGTACCTGGCACTCCTCTGTCTCCCAGGGTGTCCCTTGTATTTCTGTACCTGGACACACTTGCTCTCCAGAGGCCCCACTCAGGGGCAGTAAGTGTTGATGTGCCAGAAAGCAACACCTTCCATATTAGTCCATTTTCATACTGCTATGAAGAAATACTCAGACTGGGTAATTGATAAAGAAAAGGAGGTTTAATGGACTCGCAGTTCCACATGGCTGGGGAGCCCTCACAATCATGGCAGAAGGGGAAGGAGGGGCAAAGGCACAGCTCACACGGTGGCAGGCGACAGATGGTGCGCAGGGGAATTGCTCTTTATAAAACCATCAGATTTTGTGAGACTCACTATCAGGAGAACAAAGTGGGGATAAACCCACTCCCATGATTCAATTACCTCCCACCAGCTCCCTCCCATGACACATGGGGATTATGGGAGTTACAATTCAAGATGAAATTTGGGTGGGGACACAGGCAAATCATATCACCTTTCCCCTAGAGTGATACATCCAGATGCCCCTCACCTACCTTCCCCCAGCCAAGGCCCTAGGAGACAGGAGACTTGCTGTGTAAAACTCCCTTGGTCTCAAAATAGGTGTCTGTTCTCCGGTGGGCAGCTCTCCCTTGCACTTTTTCATCCCAGAGGCAAGGATGACTGAGCCAGCAATGCCTTGCTCTGCAGAAAGGGTGTGCCAGGTGCGCTGTTGCCAGCAGATGCACAGCACCAAGGCCAGCTCCCCCCACTTCCAGGACACAAGGCATGTCTCTGATGGAGCCCAGACTCCTGGCCTGGGTGGGCTGTGAGTGACAGGATCAGGTAGGCCCCCACTGGCTTCCCAGAAGGAGTGTTGTTTCCTGGAGAAGGGTGGGATTTGCTCTGTGCATGGAAAATGTCTTTTTTTTTTCTCACTTTCCATGTTGGGACAACCTGGTTCCTCCCACCCACCTTCAACTCCAGCTCCACCTGAGACCACTAGTAGCAGGGGTCTTGATTTTCTTCCTGGATCTGAACCCAACAACCCAACACCCACAGCTGGACCCCCCTAAACATGAAGCCCGGGGTCTCTGTGGTCTCAGAAGCCAGATCAGAGCCCACAGCCACCTCTCACTGTCCATGTGACCTCAGGCCAGTTATATCCTGAGCTGTCCCTCTGATCTCAGACCTGTCGGAGCCTCTGTTCTTGAATCTGGGACTGTGAGGAGGGACCTCAGAGAGTCCCCAGGAGGATCGAGTGGGGTTGTGGAATGGAGACTAGTTGCTGCTCAAGCCCCAGGTCAAGAACTGGGCCTTTGTTCCAAGAAAAGCCCTTCCCAGCTATGGAAGTTATGGGTGGGGTATGGAGCCCTTTCTGGTGTCAGCAGATGAGAACATTTGTGGCAGATGTGAATTGCAGCTTCAGAGGCTGTGTTAGTTCATTCTCATGCTGCTAATAAAGACGTACCCAAGACTGGGTAATTTATGAAGGAAAGCAGTTTACTGGACTCACAGTTCCACGTGTCTGGGGAGGCCGCACAATCTGGTGGAAGATGAAGGAAGAGTAAAGGGATGTCTTACATGGCTGCAGGCAAGAGAGAGGGCATGTCCAGGGTAACTCCCCTTACAAAACCATCAGATCTCATGAGATGTATTCATTGTCACGAGAACAGCATGGGAAAGACTGGCCCCCATGATTCAGTTACCTCCCACTGGGTCCCTCCCACAACACGTGGGGATTATTACAATCCATTTGGCTGGGGACACAGCGCCAAACCACATCAGATGCAAATATTCCCCCAGGGAGTATCCTGTGCCCACCCCTGGTCCCAGCACAGGTGTGTGTTGGTAGAACCACGGCAGAACCAGAATCGGAGCACACCCGACCCAAGGGCTCCCATGTGCTGGGTACATTCGATCTGTATACAACTCCATGAAAGGGGTTTCTCTTTGGATTCTCCCTTTATAGATGCAGAAGTGAAGATATGGGGGTAGGGGGTGACTTACCTGAGGTCACGCAGCTGGCGAGTGGTGGGGCTGGAATTTGAACCCAAAGCTCAGTTTTTGTAACCTGCTGGGAAGGAGCTCTAGATGTGAATGAGCAGTCAGTCAGTCCTTCCAACCTCTGGGCTTCCTTCCTCGGGGGATACCGGTTGCTTCCCCACCCCCAGGGCACAAAGAAAAGGGCTCAGGCTGGGGAGTCAGCAACCTGGGGACTTGGCTCTCTGAGGGTAGGGGCTAGTCTTGGCATCTCTGCCTCTGTGGCCCCAGCTCCAAGCTCAGTGCCAGACACGTGGTGCTGCCTGGGCTTCAATCAGCCCTCTGTACCCTCTGTAACTGGGTGCTGCCCCTCTGAATTCTTCCTAAGGGACATTGTTCCATTTCTGGGTGTCCCTGTGTTCTCCCCTCATTCCAACCCCACAGGAAACTTCCAGAAGTTGACAGAGGAGCAGCAGCCATGTGCCAGGCACTGTGCCCACCACATACACTGCCATGTTTCATGATCTTAGCCTTTCTGCAAGAAAGTGTGATCACCAATGTTTCTCACCTGGGAATTCCAAGGAAGCATTCCCAGGTGAGAAAACAGACAACTCCATCGGTGACTGGAATTCCAGGGAGAGCACACTGTTGTATGTTACACTGTCAGATGGGTGCTGCAGGGGCAAGACCAGAACCCAGCTTAATCAGCAGTGGGGACAGTCCCAGGTGTGGGCTGGGCCCTGCACATGGTCACCTCAAACTCCCTATCACATCGCTGAAACAATGCTGGGACTATCCTCACTGAGAACAAGGCTCTACAGATTCAAACTGAAGTGTTACTGGCTGATAGTACCATTTGCGCCACTTAGATTTCTGCTCAGCTTTGAAGGCATTTGGGTCCGAGTTGGGCAGGAGATTTTACCTTGACAGGGGAGATAAATTTAAGATCCTGGTAGTGGCCCTGGTACCCTCCTTGGACCTTCTCCCCCAGCCCCTAGTCCAGCTGGTGACCCACGTTCAGACCCTGCTGAGCAGGTCCCAGAGCTGGATGCAAGAAGCTGGAAGGTTTGACCTTGACCTTGGGATTAACAGTGTTTTACCCAGTGCTTTCCTATGGGGCTGAGACCTCCGTGGCTCCTTCAATTAAGCCTAGGAAGATAACGTTATGGGTGCCACAGATGCTGAGAGGGGTGTCCTGCCCAGGGAGGCCAGGGCAGGACCTGAACTTTGTGCCTTCTGGGGTGCGATCAGATGAATGGACCTTCGCTGTGCGCATTGATTTGAGTGCTGGTTGTCAGACCCACAGCCGGCAGGCGATGGCTGCCCATTAAGGGAGTACCGCTGGGTTCACCTCACTTCAAGATCAATTCATGTCGAAACCGCAGCCAACATTTCCCCCGCCTGCCTCTGCAGAGGGAAATAAACCTGGGGAGGCAGAATACAGAGACATCATTCTCCGTGATCAATTTCCTCCGCCCCCTCTTCCCTCCGGATGGGAACAGCAGTCTCCATCCTGATGGATGCATTGTTGTGGAGAGAGTGAGAAGCACTCATCCTCTGAGGCGCCAGGGCTGGGAGCAGGGGTCGGGGGAGCCACACTGGGGCAGGAGGGACAGAGGAGGAGGCAGCCAGCAGACCAGATGGAGCCAGCCCAGGGAGGCAGGGCAGGAATGCAGAAGGCAACAGCGTTCCCACCCAGAAGGGCAGATCCAGCAGTAGGGTGGTGGCTGGGAGGCCCTCACTCAAGGTGCCCAGCCCTGAATCTGGGGGTTACAATTCCTGGTAGAGTGGCCTCAGGCTGTGTTCTGGGATCTGCCCAGGGAACGTCTCTGATCCTGCCCTAGCCTGCCTGAGCAGGACACCCCTCTCAGCCTCTGTGTTCTCAAGGGTGAGACGGATCACGCCACCCACAATGTCATCTTCCTAGGCTTGAGGGAAGGAGCCACAGAGGTCACGATCCCATAGGAAAGCATTGGGTAAAACACCGTGAATCCCAGGGTCAAGGTCAGGCAGTGGAGGAGCACACATCTCTGTGCCATGTCCTTTCTCCGTCTTGCCTGGTGATCCCACCATTGCCTTTCCAAGTGCTTGGGTGTGTGATCTTTGCAGGGTCAAGTGGTCAAAAGATATAGTTTAGATCACTGTAAAGGTCTAGAAATTAAATAGGGAAGAAGAGGAAGAAGAATTAAACACCCATAGTCCTCTAGGAGGTGAGTCCTAGTATAGCTCCCAGTCAATCCAGCCTGGAGCCAAGTTCAGTGGATCATGAAGGGGTCAGGAGAGGGGAGAAAGCTCCTGTAGCCAGCCAGCCCCTCAGCTCCCAAAAGCAGGCTGCAAGTGGACTCTACCCATCCTGTCTTCCTGCCCTCGATTCTGCAACCCTTCTGTATCTTCCCTTGAAACACTTGTCCCCATCCTGCTCTTTTGGCCTCAGACTGAAATGGACTGGGAGAAGGGTCTGAGGACCCCATTAATGGCCTGCTGAGCTCCATGTGACTTGGGCATTTGCAGACAGAGGTCAGTTGTCCATTAAATGATGGAACTGAGCACTCCACTTAGCAGTGTATATGGGGCACAGTTAAATAATGAAACAAAAATAGAACATTGCAAAAGCCTGGGGCAGGCTGGCTTGTGCCCCAGGAAGAAGCAGAGAAAGCCATCCCAGGGAGAGGGGAGGAAATTCACTGTTGGCCTCCCTCTTCCATGAAATGCTCTGGTTTAAAATGTATTTTTTCTTCATATATAGGTTATCTTTTGTTGATTTTTAAAATTAAGGTTCACATATATACACATATACAAATGCAAATGCATATATACACACACAATGCAGTTGGAAAAATAATCTGTGCTCATTGCAGCACGTTGGGAAATGCAGAAGAGAAAGAGGCAGCTTTCCCTCCCCTCCTACATCCATAATGCAGGGTGGGGGTGTTAGAGCTTTCCAATACCACCCCTAGGAAATGGAGGGGGATGAAAAATATGTACTGAATTTGAGACTTCTAGTTTTGGCAATGGAGTACTAATTGTCAGCACTTCAGAAGGTTTTAAAATACATTGTTGACTTATAAGAGAGGAGGAAATCCTCAGGGAACTCAAACTCAAAGCCTTGAGCATGTGAATGAATACCAAGGAGAACTAGAGGGTACTGGATCCAGATATGTGCCGTCATAGCTCAACTCTGGAATTTTAGTGCTGACTCGTGGATTGTAAAATGCGGTCTTGAGCCCTGGCAAGGCCAGAAGTTGGCATTGAGACTCCCTCTCCATGAAGGGGAGGCTAAAAATTTGCCAACTACCAGCCCAAGAAACTGCCAGGACATTGAGCTCTGCCCAGATTCTCTAGGAAGGTGGAAGGGGTCTCCTCCAAAAAAACAAAGACCAAAGAATGAGCTGCCCACAGGTACAGAATCAAAGTTTCTAATACCCCCAAGGGGGAGAAATCTTGAGCTAAGAATTTAATGTAAAATCCTGGATTGATGGAACTCCTAGCTCACCCAGCTGAATCAAATCCAAAACCCAGAGACTCCTCCAGGACCCAGAGTACATAAGATTCCCATGGAGATGGTATGAGGGAAGCCTTGCTGAAGATGAGCTCACAACAAAAATTACAGAACACATGAGGGTATGGTTTACCTTGAGGTAACTTAGTACAGACAGCAAATGAGGAAATTAGCACTTCAAAAACTTGGTTGTAGAACAGTGTGGAAAAGTCCATAAAATAAATCCAATGTGTTTAAAACAAGGAGATAAAAGAAGTAGAAACCATATTAAAATTACAGAGCAGATTTCTCATCAGCAACAATGAAATAAAGATGAACAACAAAATCTGGAGCTGGTTAGTTTTAAAAGCTGAATAAAATTGCCCAAACTGTGGAAATATCAGAAAGGGAAAAAGAGAATACACAAACAATATTGGGAATAAGAAAAAGACCAAAATGATATGTGGAGCAATCATTATTTAACACGTAAGAGAATATCTGGAAAGAGTTTATGCAAATATGGGTGACTTTCAGGGAAGTCACTCAAGAAGAAGTAGAAAACCTGAATAGGTTTGTAGCCATTGACACAATTTATAATGGTTAATTTTAGGTCTTGATCCTAGTAGATTCAGGGACACATGGATAGCTGATAAAGCATTGTTTCTGAGTGTGCCATGAGGGCATTTTGGAAGGAGATAGTCATGTGAGTTGGATTGAGTAGGAAAGATCCACTCTCAGTGTGGATGGGCACCATCTAATCAGCTGGGGCCTGGATAGAAAAAAAAGGCAGGGGACAGGCAAATTTGCTTTCTCTTTCCCCTGGAGGGGGGGGACACCATATTTCTTCTGCCCTTGGACATCAGAACTTCAGGCTTTCTGGTCTTTGGACTCCAAGACTTGCACCAGCAGCCTCCCAGGTTCTCAGGCCTTCGGCCTTGGAATGAGAGTTGCACCATGGTCTTCTCTGGTTCAGAGGCTTTCAGAGTTGGGCTTAGCCACAGTGCTGGTATCCCTGAGTCCACAGCTTGCAGGCGACCTGTTGTGGGACTTCAGTCTCCAAATTCCTGTAGTAAATCCCCTCTCATATATGTATATATCATCTCCTATTTCTGTCTCTCTGGAGAACCCTAATACAAAACTGAAGCAGAATTAAAATACACCCACAGAAAGACACAGGCCCACATAGTTTTACTTGGCAAATTTTACCAAACCTTTGAGAAAGTGAAAATTGCTGTTTTATACAAGTTTATTTAGAAAGTGAATATAACTTTTTAAAAAGGTATAATTCATATATAATGAAATTGATCACTTCTAGGTATACAGTTTGATAAATGTGTAATCATGATAATATAGAACATTTCTATCACTTCAAAAAATTCTCTTGTACCTCTTTGCAACCAAAGCCCTGCCCTCCACTGATCTGCTTTCTCTTTCTATAGTTTTTGCTTTTCTACAAGTTCATATAAAGGAAATCATACAATATGTAGTCTTTTGGGTCTGAACTCTTTCTTTCCTACCTGCCTGCCTCCCTTCCCCCTTCCCCCTTCCCTCCGCACTTTCCTTCCCCTTCCCTTCCCCCTTCTCTTCCTCCTTCTTTCCCTTCCCTTCTCCCTTCCCTTCCCTTCTCCCTTCCCTTCCCTTCTCCCTTCCCTTCCCTTCTCCCTTCCCTT